>JABUQX010087117.1:0-22500 GCA_015478945.1 Trachelipus rathkii
CGTGCTTTGCTTTTGCAAAATGTGACAGGTTTGTTTGAAGGCACTCACTCTGGCCGACTTGGCAATTTCCGTGCTCTCACTATGATACTACTATCATCTATACCTTCCTATCTAGGTACTCACCCCTACTAGCCCTACTCACTATACCCGCCTTCTTATATATATCTATATATATTTTCTACTATATATACTACTATAACTTCTGTAACTACTATTACCCTATATATTACCTACCCTTATATATATATATTGATTCCCTTTCTATATATATGATATATATCTATTATCTATAATATATATATGATATATGATATTATTAATTATTAATTATAATAAAAGCCTTTAAAGAGAAACTTGTAAATAATTTGGAAGAGTCGGTATTTTTACATCTAAAGTAAGATTTTCTTCAGATCATTTAAAGCACAAATTTTCGTTTCTTGTTCGGAAACCTCATCAGGTGCAGTTCTTTGTAAGACTAAAGTTTAAAATTAATATTAACAATAAGCATTTAAAAAAGTAATTTTATATTTCTTTAGATTAAGATTTTTATAGAAATTAGTGATTCAAATTGAAGGAAGGGTTTTAAACTATAATAACTTCCTTTTGTCTATTTGTATTATTGGTGTTAAGGATGGCAGTACTGGATTCAAATAGTTTTCTTCCTGTTAACATCTTTTGAATGTTATGATAGGAGTCATGTTGTTAATGTCTATAGTGTGGTTATGTGTGGAAACGATGTATTGTAAGGGCAGAATATTGATTGTCATTGGTAAGATCATGTTGGTGTTGGTACAGTCTACGCTTTTAAATCATGGAGTGTTTCGCCGATTGTATTAAGGAGTTGCAGTGCAAGGCACAGGAATTTTTAACACATTGGGCGTATGGTAGTTTGGCTCGATTGTTACATGTTAGGTCTAAGAATATGCTTTGAGGGGTGATTTTTCCTGAAGGTGTCCGGGCCCAGGTCGCCGCAGGGGGCCCACCCCTTCCTAGCGTAAGATTGAACCCACTCCTTATTCCCTCCGGGTAAGATCGTTTTTTCTACCTTGTCTTTTAGAGAGGAATGGTTAGGAATGGGTAAGAAAGGACTTGTTTTTCAGAGTCGTTGTCGGAGTGTGCGTTGATAGAAGCGCATTTCTTTGCTTGTTTAAGTCGCTCCGTCTGCTTACCTAACTGGCTACGTAAGAAACGTTTTGTTTAAAAATAGAGAAAAGTACTCGAACACTCTCGGACTTGTAGGAACACCGCAAGGAGAACGCATATCTTTAGAGCTCTGAGCGCACACTTTATGGCAAGAAAGTGCTCTTCATTTCTTTCGTGTTGGTTGAAGTGACAAACCTAATGCTGCTAACGTTGCTTGTCCAATGTCAGGTTACCGGTAAACAGAGAATTGGGCGACGATCGAGATTATTTGCCCGCAGAGTTGTAAGAACGTCAAGGAATGGTAGGGAATCTATTTCTGTGAAGTTTCAATGTTATTCCTACTGTTACGCGCCGCTTCACTAGTGTTGAGGAACATGCGACATGCTTCATTATGCCGCTGCGGTTACATATTGGGCCAGCGGCCATATAATCAACAATATCTCACCTATACTCTGTCAACCCAGTAACATCTCATTCCAACTCGGCGCGTAGGATTCCGCCTACATCAAATTCAGCGAGTTTCCACTAAAGTACTTACTCTACCTACTTAGGAGCAAAAGGCGCGACGCACCTCCTACTACTCCCAGAATTCTTGTTTCAGCAACACACCCCTTTCGTAAAATTCGAAAAAGTTATGTTCCAGGGTGAGTATAGCATACCTTGCCTTTTAAAATATCCAAGGAACACGGTCATATATGCCAATGTTTTTCATCATAAAACGTGAAAGTAGTGGAACAGGTAAAGGACAGGTTACGAGGTGAAGCAGTCGAAGTTACATCAAAATCTTACGACCAGGGAGTGCAGGCAATGGTGAGGTTGGATGTTTCTGGTTTTGATGATAAAATCTTCAGGCAATTGGTAATATGTGAGTGAGGGAAATGTGTCCTATGAGAGGTTTGAGTGTGTTGGCTAACCATTTAGATAATTTATAGGGGAAAAGATCTATGTTAGAGATGATGGGGCGAAGAGGAGTATTTGTTTATGTGTTTTGGGGATTCCGTATAAATTTGGAGAGGCAAGGGAAAGTAGCTTTTAAATCTTTGTGAAGATGGGTATGTTCTTCTGAAAGAATGTTTTTTAGTTTATGGTTAAAGTTTATTTGGAAGTTTTTTAGGGATTTTTGGTGAGGAGGGAATATGTATTGTTATCAGAGATAGTAAGTCGTTACATTTTTGTAGATAGTCAGTTTTGGCATGTAAAATTATATTGATACATTTATGGTTGTCTACATATATGATGTTGTTGTTGTTTTTGTAAGTGAATAGAGAGTTTGTGTAAAATTTAGAGGGTGTTTTTTGTTTATTTAAGGAGTTGAAGATTTTATGAATGATGAAGCCTTTCATGAATCCAGAGAGTGGGGATTCTTCTTTAAAGTTGGTTTTTATAATTTTCAAAGTCCACAAGAAAATTTCGAATTGGGTCGCAAAATTTTGTAAGAGAAATGACCAGTCCGTATTCCCAAAATAATTTTTGATCCTTTGATGGTTCTAGATCTGATTTTATTTATGACGTTTGTTTAATACTAGAATTCTTGACACGTACGCTACAGTAATAACTATACTTAAATTTTTGTTGATTTCTCTTTTTTTCATTGAATGATGAAATTTTTTTCTTACATAGCCAGCATATTATTTGCGTGAAGTTGTCGAAAGAGTTAGGGTTCTGTTTGTACCATTTCTCTTGGAAAATTTTGAAAGTATTTAAAGCTTATTTCCAAAAGCCGAGTTTAGCAATTTCCTTGCTTGAAATGGTTGAAATTTTACTTACAGAAGAATTTCTCTAATGTATATCAGGGAACAGGGTTCATATCATTTGTTGAAAAATTACTTTGTACCAGAGTCTTCGGTATAACTAAATTTTTAAGCCTTCTATCAACCGCACACTCACAACCACTCTAAAAACAATCTTTCTTACCCATTCCTAACATTCTTTTTTAAACCAATTAAAAACAATCTTACCCCAATAATTTTCAATCTTACCTTCTCAGGAAATCCTACCCGCTCTCAAGAGCTATTGCTGAGAGCCTAACATCAAATCACCTACCCATCCCCCCCCAATGTGTTTTATAAATTCCTTGCCTTCACTGCAAACTCCTTATATATACACCTCGGCGCCACTCATCATTCTTACAGCGTAGACTGTACCCCAACGTACACACACTGACTTACCAATGACAATTCGATATTCTGGCTTACACCACATCCACATCGTTCCAGGCACATAACCGGACACCTATATCACTCTACCATGACTCCCCTATCATACACTCAAAAGATTTCATCAGAGCAACGACTATTGTGAAATCCTACTGCATCTCTTACATTCTAATATCTACACTACGACGAAAAAGGCGAATTCACTTATCTAATCGCCACTCTTAACACCATTACTGAACTCCTTATTCTCGTATCAACACATCTTATAATCTAAAATATAAAATTCTTTTTAAATTCTTATTGTTAATAAATTATTTTAACTTTAGTCTTACAAAGAACTGCACCTGATGAGGTTTCCGAACAAGAACCGAAAATTGTGCTTTAATGATGTTTTAATCATGAACAGTCTTTACTTAGATAGAAATACGCGGACTCTGTTCTACAATTATCTCTACAAGTTTCTCTTTTAAAGGCTTTTATCTCAATAAATCTTATATCTTTAGCTGATCATCTTGCTGACATACTTCCTATATAATATATAGACTTACCAATGACAACAACCTTAAATGTATACTCCACCTATACACTACCATATACTATATCTATATATATAATACTTGATGTATATATATATATATATATATATTATATATATATATAGTATATATATATATATATATATATATATATATATACTATATATATATTTATTTATTTATACTAAGCACCGTGTCCCACATAATTGCAGGTGGTGTCAATCGCATAATACATATGTAATAATGCGATTGTTCATTGGAAGTATATAATGGCAGAAGGGGGGTTTTTTCCCCCCCCCCAGCCCAAAGCCCATGCGAAGCTTAGTCCCTTCATATTTACCACTGCGTCGAAACATTCCATCCACAAGTAGACCCAGAATTAATTATGCGTAGCTTCATTAATTTTGCCATTTCCAATGTTTGTGTTTCTTATTAATTTTTGTTATTAAAGACCTGATGATACAATTTTTTTTTGCTCCCTCACTTAAAACTATTACAGACACCAGCTCTTACATACCTACTAAAACTTCTATAACTTTGAAAACTAAACACTAGATTAACCCAATTCTTTGGTTGCTGGTCGCTTTAGTCGTCGTTAAACAAACTGTTATTTTGTTCTTACATTAGATACTACCCTTATGATTTTCAATTTTAAATTTTTGGGTTAATAAATTAAAATATTTTATGAGATTTTAAGTTCAATTTTGGGTAGCCCTGCTCTTTAATCAACCAAGGCTAGATGCCCCTGCATCTTCTCCTCACACTTGACATCCTTCTCTGAATCTATAAAGTCACGTTCTCAGTTGAAGTTTTTCTTATGCTCTTCTTAATTGTACCACCCCTAGATCCTCTCTCATGTTCTTCCTTCTCCTTCTCCAGCTGGTTTTCAATCCCAACTCCCAACGCCAGTCTCAGCCATCATATAGTATACTATCTCCCTCCTACTATATACCTATATACTTAACCTTAAGTCACTATATATCTATATATATATATATATCCCTCTCTCCTCACTCATAGCTCCCTATATCACCTTCCTGAGATCCTTCACTAGTATATATTCACTACTATAGCTTATCCCATACCTCTACCTCATCACTCCTCTTACTCCTACTCATTACACTTACTTACTACTACTACCTTATCAGTAACTCTCGACCACCCTGCGAGTGCACGTACGCATTCATCAGACATTCACCGAGTGACAGACATCACATTCTCGACGTTAACAACTTCAACCGGAAACACACAATTCAATCATTTGCACACGCAACAACAATCTCGCCCTCCACTTCACCCAAAATTTACACCAAATATATATATATATATATATAATATATATATATATATCCTCTACTATTCACCTATCCCTTATATATCTCCTTTACCCTCCCACTTATCCTCCTACTCTTATGACACCCTTCATTACCGCTTACTACCTCCTACTCTCCTAACTCACTATACCCTACTCGCTTCGAGTTTACTACTATGATTCCTCACAATTCTAGTGCTCATATACTAACTACTATCTATATACTCGCTTCTCTTGCACGATCTTGGACTTGTCCACGTGAGTTTCAACAGTATGAACATAATATCTCTTCTTAACACTCTTAACTGAACCTCATCTCGCAACACATTAACACTACACAACTCTTCATAACTCGATTTTCATAATATGATGAATAATTATAATCCAGCCTCAGCCTCTCTCACGTGTGACGTCACGCATGAACTCCCACGCCCCACATCGTCACTCACCGTACGTCAACAGTCACAGCTCACGTCACGAAACTAGCTGGATCTATCTAAACTCTCTAATTATCATCTCCTAAATCATTTCATCAAACTCTGTGAATTTTAATGCTGCTCAATATTCACACTCTAAAACGCTCTTCACAACAATACGTCTTCTTCACTCTCTGTCCGACAACTTCAGGGGGAAGCACACTCTCTTACTGTACACTTAATCATACCGCGCTCACCATCCAGTAGTCACTCCACTATCTCTATATATCTACTCATATACCTATACCTACCCCTATATCTTCCACTATATATATCCTACCTTATATAGTAACTATATCTATACTACTACTCATTCACTATCATCCTATATAATTATAATATATATATATACGTATATAATATATATATATATCTATATATATATATATATATATATATATTATATATATAAAAGATCTAATAATATATAAATACTAGTTTTTTACTAAATTTATATACCTATTTTTTTTAACATATATCAGTATATTATACATATATATAATTATAAATTTCAGACAAAGAAGTGTATTTATATATATATATATATATATACTACCCTCACCCTCACTATCTACCCATCCTCCAGGTTAACTAGTATATCAGTCAATTATAAACTTTAGACAAAGAATGTGTATTTACTTTACTATATACTCTACTAGCCGTCAGATACCCTCCTACGTCCCTACCTATCCCTGACCTAGCTCATCTCGTCTATTATGTATCGCTACCTATCATCACTCCAGCTACTACCTCAAAGGCTCTTTCCTACCTACTACTCATATATATACCTCCGGTATACTATACTATATATAACTCGGCCCACTGCATATTTCTCTTTGCAGTCACATAAAAAATTTATTAAATGCAGATGATTTTACAATTAATAGGATTAAAGTGCATGGCAATTAAGTCGTATATATCCAGTGATGGTTTTTAACTTGAATTTTCACTGTGTATTGCTCTTTAATCTCATCTGCCCTCTTGTTTTATTGCCATATGTTATGTGTTATATGTTATATATTATTTTTTTTTTTGAGGAATCAAATTAATAGAGATCTTCTTTCTGCTCATACTCTCTGATTCTTTATAATTTTACTCTTCTTATTTTTATTTTTAGTTCTTCATGTCCACACAAGCTGATTCCTGATAATGTTGCCTGTCTTGGAGACGTTGTGGTTTTCTTTCTCTCTTTGTTTTTTCCCCACTGTGCTCGCTACTCTGGTCGGTCACGTATATGTTGTGCGGTGTTGTTTCTTACTGCTCTTTACTTTTGTAGTATTCTCACACTCTCGATGCATTGTGTGCGTCTATATTTTGAGCTCTAGTACTCACTTCTGCAGCGTGTAAACACTCTGTACTACAACGTTATACTCTTGGTCTGTTTCGTTGCTGTTTTCAACTACGCTATCTCATCGTGTATATTTGAATTAACTTGCGCAGATCATTGAGGACCGGTTGAGTATTCTGAACTGTATCAGATCTTATACTCTATTCCACTCGGTATTAGTTGATGTATGTGATCTATGGTCGGCATAGTTCAGGTGGAGTTGATGATGTATTATGTGATGTGGAGTTGATTTATGTATTCGATGAGTGTGTTGTATTAGTTGAGTTGATCTACTGTGTGTGTACGGCTAATTCGATTATTTTCATTATTATTGTCATTACCATTATTTAATTATTATTATTATTACTATTAATTATTCCTTAATAATTTCTAATCAATACATTGATTAATTACATAGCTAATTATTATGTTGTTATTCTTACTTTAACCGAGAATCTTTCAATTTTACTACTTTTATATGATTAATGATAATAATATTTTTTATAATCACTGCCAGATTATTATTTATTATTATTATTAATTATTATTATTATTATTATTATTATTATTATTATTATTTGTTAAAGGTGTTAGCAGAAATATTTTGATTAATTATTATTATTATAATATTTACTAGTATTTTTATTATATATATAACATATTATAATAGTTATATATATGATATATATATATATATAATATATATATATATATATATATTATATATATATATATATACTTATATTATATATGACCTTAGGAGTAATATTGATGGTTAATTTTGTGTATTTACTTATTTGCTGTCATAGTTGTTGAGCTCATACTAACAATAAATTGATATGGTCATAAGAAAGCATATGAAATTTTGTGATATTAAAAGACGATTAAATAATACCAGTAATGGCAAGAACGTTCATTTTGCATGAGAAAGACATTGTTTTTTAGTATAAAAATATCAAAAAATTTAAGGTAGGGAAAAAATAATGTTTTCGGGGGTAGACATTCGGGCCTTTATTGATTTTTTTTCATCATATTGATTCAGTGTGCTATAGCTTAACAAACTTATCCCCTGGAACCTGAAACTACCGAGGGTCCTAAACTTAAAAATCCTAAACCTACATGGATCGACGTTTGCAGTAAACCTATATCTAACCTATATGGATCGATCGTACAGAAAACCCTATACCTAACCTAGACGGATCTACTTTGCTCGTTATCCGTAACTTTTTTTCCTCCTTGTTTATTTCTATAAACCAATTTACAATTTCCAAAAATATAATTTCTCACAATGAAACTTAAGTTTCTATTGCAGTTTCCCTATTCACAAAAGTACCCGTTAATTTTATCATCAACTCACCTGTCTTTTTTTTTGGTATGTAAAATTATCATTGATCTGTTTCACGCACCTTGAAATTGTTTTTGCTTAGTCAATACTGATCTCTTATATAAAACAATATAGTCGATAAAAATAAAAAAAAAGCAATAGGAGCCATACAATTAGCGGATCCCTATATCATTAATAACATCATACTATATAACCTTACCTACCTACCATCACTCATACTCACTAACGCCATACTCTGTCTCCCCTCCTCAACTCAACTTTCTATACGTCACTAGTTCTATTCCTATACTATACCCTATACCTATAATAATAATATATATATAAGTAGTATTATATACTATGATATATATATTATATTTATATCATATATATAGTAAATATATATATATATATATATATATACTATTATTATTTATATATATTGTCACTGTGTTATTTATCAGAAGCGATTTGAAACTTCGGCGAATCTTTTGTGGTAGATTAGAATTCCTCAAATTGATAGAGTGAGTGGCTGAAGTGAACTGCATAAATATATGTGAATAAAATGATGTCCATCGATTTCACGGGAACAAATTGACCTTTTATGAAACTTATGGAAAATACCAATCAATTTAAATAATTTACGATAAATTTAAAATAACTTTCATTTATCGATATTTTTCTTTAAGGTTGCATTTAATTAATATATCCCATATTAACTATAATTTAATCCCTAATAATATCAATATCTCAACTCAATATATCATACACTCAATAATATAATATAATAATAAATTAATAATAATATAATATAAATAGATAAAACTAACAACTACACACACTCAAAATTAGGGTCTATTTACCACAACCTTGGGGTCTTTTTTCGCTTAGAGGTATATGGATTTTCTTTATTAGTATTTTATTTTATTTATTTTTTATTTGTTTATATAAAATACTTATTTATTCTTATCATATGTTATTACTACTCTTCTTCTCCGTACACACCTCATCCTACTACTATATGGGTTATAGAATTTAAAGCCTTTCTTCCCTTTTTAAAAAGAAATGTAACTAAATGTTATACGTATTTTTATGTCAAACTGACTGTTTTTAATTTTTATAATTTATTACTTCCCTTTTCACACAGATTTACACCACACACACACACACACACCAACACCACACACACACACACGACCACAACACCATCACACACACACACCAGGACCTACAACACGCACAGACCAGCCACACACCACACATACACACCACACACATATATATATATAATAATATTATATAATTATAATATTATATACTATATATATATATTATAATATATATATATATATATATATATATTATAACTATATATCTATAACTATATATATCTATCATATTTTGTCGTCCCCAGCAACCCCTCTACGAGCAATGTGCCTACCGAAACCTTCCCTCGAGATATTGTGCCAACACAGCAGGCGGGCCCGGAGGGATTCGTTTATGGCGAAGTTATGTATGATGTTCGCAAGCTTGGCAGTCTAGCTAAGAGATGTTCCTGTGTCTTCGTGTTAGTCTGGGGAAAAAAAACATCTTTGCTGCCAGGGGGGGGAGCCGGGGGGTTTTTCATTTGATTTTAAAATTTTAATATTTACAATTCTTAAAGAAAAGCGATGGTTCCGCGAGCAGAGAATGAGACGGGACATGCCATTTACAACGGTTTTAAACGGTCCCAATAGTGCATCCTAGGGATATTTCAGTTTCGGACGTGTTTTGGCCAGTATGGTGTTAATTAGATATGGAGAGAGAGTTTTTAGTTCTTACTTTAATTTCCAAGTAGTTTAGTAATGGGGTGAGGGGTGGAGAATAGTGTTGAATATGCTAGAATACGTATAATGCTGGTGTGCCATTTTTCCTTCTAGCGTTCTGGTTGTTGCCTTTTGTAATGTTTGTTTGCAGGGGGTGATTTCTGTTTGAAGTTATTTGCTGTATAATATATACCCGGTATATATAGTATATATATATACTATACTAATATACTCACTATATAATATATAATATAATATATACTTATACTTATATATATATATTATATATATATATATATGATATAGTATATATATTATTAGTATACTGATGCGACGTTGTGGTGGTCGATATTGTGGGTGAGAACCCCCTTAACTAAATTATCAGCTATTATATTTATGGCATTTATTAATTTATATTACGTATAATCCCTTACACTATTCGAAAACCTCAATGATCTCACATTTTTTACAAAAGTTTTAACTCATGTAACGTCCTTATGTCCTATCCATTGGGCAAGGGTTCCGGACGAAATCGCAAAAATTCAACATTGCTCTTGCCTATCCCTCGGATGATATTGATCCGACCCTCTGTTATCACTTGACGCGACCACAGCTTATCTAGGTCTAAAATCACTTCGGGATACCTCTCTAACACTCCTTCAGTGTATACTAAATAGCGAAGCGTCTCTGTTTCCTCACGCGTCGTCTTGCCGCATCGAGACTCTCTCACTCAGCTCTTCACCAGCCTTTGCTTACAAAACTAGCGCTCCGATGTGAGAACTGAAAATCAAAAAAAATCGATAAATTTCCTTCTCTGCTATAGAAATAGAGAAGGGCGGACATGGAATATAACCGTTACTATCTCTACCCTCCTCCTTTTCACTTTACGCTCTTCCTTCTGACACTCTTCATCTAAATGACCTATTCAAACGTCCACCCGTGTCCTTCCATATTCGTCAGACCGCGCACAGAGTCTGCATGACACAGCGGCTCCGCGGGTGCTTCTCGTATCCCTGTTCCGACTAAGCTTCTTTTACGTATATATTCCCTTAGAATAAAAAAATATAAACAAAAAAACATTGTATCCTTCCAGTAACTGGGCCTTCGCCTCCTGAATACAGTAATATCCAATGACCCTACCTCGCTCTCTTTCATCTCCTCTTCCACTTTCGATAATATAATCTCGTCTCAATTACATGTTCTAATTTTTATTAGTCAACTAACGGTTGTAAACCATTTTTTTTATTGCCTCATTGGGTGATACGCTCCAGAATTACGAGAAGTGTAAATAAATCACGCATACGGCGTGGCGTCTTTGTATTGTACAGGTACACCACTGTACCTGACCTTTCTATCAGTAACTACCGCCCACGCTGCATTCTATTTTGAGATGGAATTCTTATAGTCAAGCACAGTCCATGAATCCATTCCTTTTATAAAACATGTTATAATTCTGGATTACTATTCTAAGCAGTTTTTGCCAAGACATTTCATAACTATTCTCCAATCTAACGTACATTTTACCATGTGATCTCCTTCTCTTCACATCTATCCCTATACCCAGATTACATTGTCATTTGACTCACAGGCAAACAATTAGATATATCCATCTATCTCTACTCTAAAAAGATTTTCTGCCTTACTACCGACTAATCTCTTATGCATCTCTCTTGGTACCAATCTCTCTGCCCCTCTCGCAGTCACAAATTCTTTCGATACTCTTCCACTCCATGATTATCCTTTTTTTTTTTTGTTATCTGCTTCCTCCCGCTACTCCCATTTGCTTATAGCCTTCAAAACTTCCTTCTTGGATAATGTCCTCCTCTTTCTAAGCTACAATCGCCGGAGTAGCCTCCCCAACCTCGCCTCCCTGTCTCAGACGCTCCGCACTCCTCTGCTCCGGTTTTTTTTTTTGTTGAGCCTGGCTATCCCACATCGTGCAGTGCCCCCGGTTCTCTTCTTGTGAGTGACTGTCCTCCTCCGGATCTTTCTGTCTTGATTTCCCTTACTGATATAGCAAAGTCACTCCACACCAACTCCATATTTCTATTTTTGACCACTCCCACATATTTTTATAAATTACGGTACTCGCGCTTACCTGATATCTCTTTTCTGACTTATAGCTCTCCTCTCCCAAATCTTGTTTCAGTAACTCTACTTTTCAAAATCTATTGAACATAACTATTGAGAGCTAGTCGTTACCTTCTTCCTTCTTACCTTTAACATTCATGCTCTGAAAAATTTTTACTTTTCAATTGCTATCCTTTTTAGTCTCAATGGCATTCAGTCCACCCAATTCATTGCCCCAGCACCGCCTCTTGTGCATCGCTCTGTATCTGAATTCCTTCTCAGGTTCTCCCATCGCATCGTGTCGTACTTAGTGCTCGATCCGCCCATTAGTCTCTCCAGGTCCCATTTTCGCTGTATATGCGAACTGCATATTAATTTTTTTGTTCAATTATAAAACAATCCCATCATCCACCTTAGGAACATCTTCTAAGATCCCTGAACGGATCTTAACAATTAAGTAACAAACCCAATAAGCCAACAGACACTCTTCCTGAAGACTTCTGGGTTCTCAGAAAGCCAAGAGTGCCACTAATCAGCTCGCATTGGACAATAAACATATAAAATATTCAGTGAAGGCTCATTACAATTAAAAATTTCATTGTTCCTCCACCATACGTGCAATTTAGACCGGAAATATCTCGTGCGTTGCATTGTCCCACAGCGTACTTTGGGATGGAAGCTGCTCTTCCACATTGCTTCCGTGTTTTCACATTCTTCTTGGTGGCGTGCGTTGCTTTTGATCTTACGTATTTCTTGAGTTCCCGCTTTAGCCTGTTGTTTTCTATTTCTTATATTTTTATTTTGCAAAGGAACTAGTGAGGAACAAATTAATTGTTAAGTCCATTAATGTAGTCATACAAATATACTCCCCGACCATCTTTCATATACTGTATACTATCATGCTATAGAATTCCACCTAGTATAACTACATAACTGAGAAGTATACATATAATGGCATAACCTCATTATTTCATTATTAATTTTGTATTTCATTAAACGATAATTTACTAAACATGCCACCGTAATTCCACCGATTTTACTTCATTCGCGATTCTCAATTTTTTTTTTATTTTATTATCATTTATTTATCAATTATCAATTAATATGCTTTAAAAAAGTATCCGACGTACAATATTTTTTTTCTTTCTTTTTATCCCTCTTATTTACAATAAATATATTCTACATACATTTTGAACACGGTACTTTCACTATATAATAATATTATACCTATAATATTATATATATATAGTAGTATAAGCATACTATACTATATATATATATATATTTTATATTACCGCCTATAGTAGTATTATATCGTCCATATCTATTTCCATTTAATGCTCCTTTCCTATATACTATTATCATTATCTACTATATAATATCTATATTATATATCACATGTCTAACTTCTCATCGTTACTCACGATTCTCCATTTATCTCACTCCCCTTCGCTGCTTATCATTATCTACTACCTCATCCTATATTTCCTATATCGTTATCCGTACTCACCCTCACCTCATCCCGGTAATCCGATTCATAATATATATATATATATACTCTAGACTCACATACTAACTATCCTCCACTCCGCTTCTATATATATATAATAATTCCACCTCCAGACTCACCCTACCTCACTCTATGACCATCATTCACTTCTGGCCCGGCCTATATATATTGTATATGAAGTTATATAACGTATATTACCGCTAGTGTGAGTAATATAGTCTATATATATATATATACTAATCAGAAGAAATAATAGTATAATAAAGTATTAATAATATAATATATATATATATATAATACTATAACCAATTTCAGTAGGATTCAATCTATACTGACTCACGCCCGCCTATATATAGATATACTAGTATATATTTATATATATAACCCGTATCATATTGTATATATATATATTATACTATTATATATCATATATATATATCTTATATATTTATATATATAGTATATTAATATATATATTATATATGTGTGCCGTTTCTATTGCCATGTTGAATATGTATATCAATAATATATATTATATATATATATATATATATATATATATTCCCAAGTTAATTTTTTCTTTAAAAAGGGAAAAACGTATAATAAAAGACTTTACCACCAGGCTTGAAAAAAAAAAAACATTTAAAAAAATTTAAAAAGAATTTTTTTCTTTTTTGCTTTGAGATTTATCATGAGATGCGAAAAGGCAAAAGAACTTTATTATTTGTTGAGCAATAATTACAATATTTAAAGTAATTTGATAGTTGATTTTCATATGTAGTTGTTTAAAATACATATAGACTTGTCTGTGTTTTTCGATGTTTTATGTACTTAGGATGCAATTAGAGAGAGAGGAGCGAATTTCTTTGGATATAATTATTTCAGAGGTATATTTAGTGATTTTTATTTTATTTTTATAAATATGGTGTTACTTGATAATGGAGGTGTAATGATGTTGATGATGCGCGTCGATTGAAAAAAAAGGAACTACAATAGTATACGTGCCTGTTTGAATACGAGAAGGTAAATCGTAACGATGTATAGTTTCCGGAGGATTTACGACTGACTTATAGGTGGAGTCGACATCGGCAGAGGGTCTCCGTTTCACTTAACCCCCTCTCCATCCGGAACTCCCCTCCCTCAAGTTGTAACCCTCCAACTTCTATATTCTTAACCACGAACCGGCACGCAAACAACAATAGCGCTTTGCAAATAGTACATTACGATCTGCTCCAGCTATGATTCCACCCACTCTCCTTCCACGATTCTGACTCCTGCTTCGACTCTGTGTCTAGGTTCTTAAAACTGTCTACTTCCTGTCACGTTTCTTGTAAATAAACTGTGTGTACCACTATCTCCAACACATCTGTAAAATGTGTGTCCACTGCTCCCGACCTATACCACCGTTCTCTTAACCCTTTATGAAGAATACTAAATGTGTGTGAATTATTTATTATCTTATGCATGTCGCAAGGGCGTAGCTCGATTAAACTTCTCCAACCTATTTATTTTAAAGTTATTTATTTATTTATTTTATTTATTTTTTCGAAAAAAAGTTAATTCTGAAAAAAAAATTGGGTTGCCACATTCGGAAATAATTATTTCTTTTCAAACAAGTAAATTTATAGTTATTATTATAGTTATATTATTATAGTTATTATTGTAGTTATTATTATATATTAAATTAAACGTTTCTCTTTATTTAACATTTGATTATTTATATATATATATATATATAATATATATATATATATATATATATATATATATATTATATATATATATATATATATATAATAATAATATATTATATATATACCGTGTATAATATAATATATATATAATATATAATATATATATATATAATATATTATATATATATATATATATATATATTATATATTCTATAGTTATATTATATATATTATTATATATATATATAATATATATATATATATATATATATATATATATATATATATATATATATATATATTATCAAATGTTATATAAAGAGAAACGTTTTATTTAACATTTAATAACTATAATTAATAATAATAACTATAATAATAACTATAAATTTACTCGTTTGAAAAAACTATTTATTTCGAAATTTGAGAACCCGATTATTAATTTTTTTTTTTAAGAATTAACTTTTTTAGTTAAAATAAAAGCACTATTTAGTGCTTTGATTTTGAAAACTTTATATATCATAAACTTTGATAAATTTTGATAACTGTGTGTGTGTATAGGTGTGGCGTGTGTGTGTGTGTGTGTGTGTGTGTGTGTGTGTGTGTGTGTGTATAGGTGTGTGTGTTAAAAATCTTTCAATGTTAATTTTGTTTTTTAATATAACTTATTACTTAGTCCGCCAGTTTATTTATATACCTTGCAAGTTTGAACATACGAAGCTCGACTTTATTGTGGTAAGAATAGAGAGATAGGCATAGTTGTTCATCACTCGGAATTACTCACTGACAAAGGTTATAAAAAGCTATATTGCCCCGTATGTTTTTTTTTTTTTTTTATTTAATTTCCGAACGCAACAAATTTTAAAAAAAAAAACAAAGCAAAAAATAAAAAAAGTGACGAATTCATGTGAAAAGATGCAACATTCACAAGATTATGGAAATATAATCTTGCGAATCTGGCATCTCTTCATTTGATTTTGTCACTTTTTTTTTCAAAGTATGAGCGTTCGAAAATAAAAAAAACAATGTGAAGCAATCTAGTTTTTTTCTATAATCTCTGTGAATGAGTAATTCCGAGTAGGGAACAACTTTACCCATCTTTAAGTCAGAAAACGCTATTAAAAAAAGAAAAAAAAAAGTAAAAAAAAAAACTATTCAAACTCGGCTAAGAAATGTGATATTTTTATTAATTAAAAATTTCACACCTCACTTGCATGGCCATATTCAAGGAGAAAATTAATATATATATTATATATATTATATATATATAATATATATATATATTTATATAATATATATATATATACTATATATATATTATATAATATATATATATATATATATATATTATCATATTTTTTACAGTTTACCACCACTCACGGCAGAGCCCTATTCAAGGGAGGGGATGTTGCCATATATATATATATATATTATATATTTATATATATATATGATATATATATATATAATATCTTCTTTTTAGATATATATACTATATTTTATTAAATTGATATATATATATAATATATATTCTAACCTCAAAAAATACATTCATCCATAATAAGCTAATAACAATATTTCAATATTTACTTTTTGGTTTGACTGCTAAGCAAAAATATGGTAATTTTCTCCCCATTCATGGTTACAAAAAGACGGGTGAAATCAGTAACTTCATCGAAGTGTATTTTCAATTCCTCAAAATTTATTCAACACGGTGACATTTTTACATATTTTAACAAATGCATATTTACACTGGTAAATGAGCTACAAAGTAAATATTTAATACATGATTACTTAATTTAAAATTTGTTTCTATTTTTTCTATGCATTAAATATATAATTGATGTAACATTGTGGAAATAATAACCAAATATTTAGTACTTTATTTCGGAATTAATATGAAAATATACAATTTGGTGAAATGGGTCTGCTGTGGGTAACACAGTTGTTTAGTTTCAAGTACGAGCCTCCTGTAGTTAATACAACATTTTTTTTGATTGACAGCACATTAATACTGTCAACTTTGTGACATAGTATATCATTCATAATATGCCACACGTATATGAAATGGGGCTGCTGGGGGTAGTAGTTGTTTAACCTCAAGTTCGAGCTTCAGTAAATAATACAATATTTTTTTTGTACTGATATATAGAACATTATTAGCGTGTGACAATATGCCTATATATATATATATCTATAATACATTATATAGACTATATTATATATTATGTATAATTAAATATATATTATCTATATATAATCATATATAATATATATTTATATATATATATATAATATTATATATAATATATATTGGGAAATCTCCTTTAGTTTTTTTTTTTTTTTTTTTTTTTTTTTTTTTTAGTTTTTTTTTTTTAGATTTTTAAATTTTTCATCATGTTAAACTTATTTCTATGTTGTCATTTGCAGTGGTTTTAGATTATCGATAAATTCAAAATAATGCAACTACTTTAACAGAAATAATTCCAAAGGTGATTCCGCACTCCTGTTCTTCTAGCCTTTCGCAATTTCATTACTGACCTCACAGATATTTATAACACGGATATCTTTAATATATATAAATTTTAACCACTGTTTAAGAAGCTTAGGTAAAAAAAAAAAAAAAAAAAAAAAAAAAATTTTTCTTGTGATTCCGGATGAATTTTGAAGATCAGGTTTATCAGTATGAGGAGACGTTAATAGGTCTAGAATATTGGAATTATCTCTTAAGACTATCAGCGTTACTAAGGAAGCTGCACTATTTTTCAAGGTGGTTCTGGATAGATGAATATCATGCAATTTCACCAGCTGTTTTCTTCAAAGCTATAGGAAACAGCTATTGGCGATAATGGACATTGAAAATCGCCTAAAATGATAATTTCGGAAGAAGAAAAAAGAAAAAAAAAAGAGTAAAAAACGAAAAAAAAAAGAAAAAGAAAAATGTTTACTATTAATATATTAAATTTAGTGATTAAATACCTTAAATCTAAATAATAGGAGAATCCTTAGCTGCAACATCAACTACACCATACATTGTACTTCCATGTGTCGTGGAATCCAAATAAAATATATGTTTTACATTCAATTCAGTAATTAATGTTATAATTTTATTGGTCACATAACGAGTTGTAAACAATTTTTTATTGTCATTGATAAAAATAGAGAATAGCAATCTTGGTGTAAAGATACAAAAGAACTGTATATTTCATATACAGTACTAGGAGATGATCTTTTCATTTGAGATAGAAATTCATTTTAGTTCAAGCACAGTAGATGAATCCATTCTTTTTTTTTAAATTTATAATTCTGGCAATACATTTAAGAGTTTGAAAGACATTGCTGAAGTTTTAGAGACGCTGTATCCCTTTTTAGAACTTCCTTTTAAATTGTAATCAAAATAACCATCTTAACCTGTGTTTATCTATTTTACTAATTAAAAGTCCTGTACCCTCATCCACGGGCAAGAAGTGTGAGGTGAGCCTAAAGCCCAAGCAGAAAGAGGCACCGGACAGCCCAATACCCCTTGCGGGGGAGGGAGTACCAATAACTATCTGAAACGAAGCTAGGTCTTCATAGATACTTTTAACCTCCAAATACAAGATAAGTCATTGAACGTAAAAAAAAATCATAGATACAATATTTAATAAATTAATCTCATTAGGTGATCAAATTTTGACAATCTTGCCCTTGCAGTTTTTAATATTAGTATTTTTTGTTGTTAATGATGTTGTAAGCTAAAGCTTCTAAGAATTTCAACAAAGGACAGCTCCAACAGTCAGCCTAACAGCCTAATTCCTAAGTTTTGTCAGTGATCGATTAAGGATTGTGTATTGATCTTTCATAGGAAATCAAAATTAAATCTATTCTTGCCCACTCAATAGCTTTGTTAGGATGCAATAGATTTCCTCTATCTGATTACCAATTTTTGCTTCCGAAATATTTTAAGGGTAACATGGGTCCCTGCTTTACATATGGTATATTTAACATTTATATTTCAATCTAACTGCTAGCCAAAATATAATACAAGATTTTGTGAAGCTGTGTATCCGATTTCAGCTTCTCATGCATGGTCACATGAGTGGAATCATTTGCAGAAGACATCTTGTGAACGGCATATTGGTTTTAACTACAATTTTAAACCACAGGTCTCTGATCATTTCACTAGTGAATATAAACTTCTCCGAATTGTTTAAGCAAAAACCTAAAAATTTAGATCAGAACCCCCGGCCACCCCAAAGTACTCAATCAAATGTATGGGACAATAAAATATTGTATTAGTGGAGGTCATTCCATATGATCATGTACCATTTTGGGGAAAAAGGACCTAGGATGCTACCTTGAGGGAAACCAAATTCCAATTTAACAATCTCTGGCGTGGTTTGATCTAGTTGTACCTAAAGTTTTCCTTTTCACTAACTGAAAGGATTAAAGGATTAGGAGGCAAGATATTTTAATTCATACTATAGTAGACTATACTACATGCTATTTTATTATTTCAAATAACGAAATTTTGCACACTCTACCTAAATTTACATTTATCTTTGTAATTTAAAATTTAATTCATCATCACCATCCACCTTCTTTCCCCAAGACTGGTGGTAAGGTTCGTGACATGCACCAGAAACAGAAAAGTAGTAGAAGAATATGGCATAAGTCGAAAGGAAAGCCAAGCCTTACCGTCCCCTTTATACCTATAAGTGAGAACTCGTCTCAGTCAGAAATTCCATCTTAGAGCTTCACGGAACTGCGACGGACCCTCACTATGGCATCTCGTCAATGTGGGGCTCATTCCTTGGCCCAGGTGGGCCACAACCATATCCCCTCACAAAACTCCCCCATTCACTTCCATTATGCACCTTTCTTCTCTCCTCCAGGCATTCCTTTACAGACTCAATCCACTTTTTCCTCAGTCTCCAAGCCGGTCGATTCCCAACACACTCATCACGATCCATCCTTTCCACATAACCAAACCATCTCAACGTATTTTCATTTATTCTCTCATTTACACCTTTCTTCACACCACACAACTCTCTATTAAGTTCATTCATCATTTTATCAATTCTTTTCACACCTAACACGCCCCTAAGGTTGTCCATCTGAACACATTCGTACTTTAGATCTATAACTCTTATTCTAGACCACAGTCTCACTAATATATATTAACACAGGTAACAACATATCCTCATGTAAAACCCTAGCGCACTCAAAACTTAGTCCCTTTACATCCACCAATGATTTAATTGCATCAGCCACCTTCTTTCCATTCACAACTTTCCTACTACACTCTGCATCATCCGTTCCTTTTCATCCAAAATATACCCTAAATACTTAAACTCAGACACTCGTTCCAGCTGCTCACCATCTAACATAACTTCACAATGAGGACTGTCCTCACTCACAACCATAACCTTACTCTTATCTACGTTGACTTTCAAACCCCTCCTTTTACACACCCTGCCAAATTCCTCTACCAGTCCTCTCAAACTTTTCTGATTCGCCACAGAAAACCAAATCATCTGCTTATAATAGATAGGGCAATCTATTAATAAAATTTAATTATTATTATTATTGTTGTACATATTTAATATATGCTTAAAATTATCCGATACAATAATTTAATATGATTTTATTACAATTGGATTTACAATAACTTGAATTTGAACTCGGACTCTGCCCTAATAAATGAAATCGGTACATCACTAAGTTTTAATGTTCTCGTGTACATGCACTACAGCTATTGTCCAATTAAAAACCGGAGCTTGAAGAGTATGTTGATTACGAATGATGAGCGACATGGAAAAAAATTTGATTTCTTTATCAGGCGTAATGTATAAAAGTTTACAGAATGTTTAATAAAAATTTCTTTAATAATAATAAATAACACTCGAAGAACAATTCGCAAAGAGTTACAATTGCCGAAGAAGTTATGACTTGACAGGGAATTCCTCTCCCATACTTTCCTATTTTTTAAAGCATCCAAGCCAGAACATATTATCGAGATTCATTTGATTGTTTAAAATATATATTTTGAAATCCATTAAAACTATAATTAATAAAACACTTATCTAAACTGCTTTAGTACAGCAATTCTGACTCTGAAACATCTAATAAATAAATAAATTATATTTTCGTGGTAAAATTTTTTACTAACCTAGGCAAATTAATTAAATAAGGTCAATATCTACTAGTAATTGGAGTACTTTCCTGGGCATTACTCCAAAAAATGTGTACAATAATATTAATTACCCTAGTCTTGAAAGTAAAGAAAACAAACTAATTATTTTTAAAATTCACAGGAATATGAAAAACGCAAAGAGCACTCAAATTCGAAATAGTTTACTGAAAATATTTGCATGGACAAACCGAAAAATATGTATTATACTCGATTGACTAACCAACTTTAAAAATAAAATAAAATATTAAAAAATAACCAAGTGAAAAATATAGAGCATGAAATATGAAACCAGAAAGGTAAAAGTAATAGCAATCTTATTACTGAATAAAAGAATTTATTGAAAAGTTTTTCGTTCAAGAAACATTTCCCTCAAAACTTCCGTAGATACTCTTGCCGTGTGAGAAAGGGCTCCATCCTGTTGAGTCCATGCATTATCAAAGTTGTTGAATCTAGGTTTCAAGGAGTTCTGTAACATCTCTACATAGTGATGAGATGTAATTGTTATCGTAGGGATCTTTATTTAGAGATTTCTTAATTCTTGTTATTTGCAGCCTAATAGAATTCCTATGATACCAAAACTTTTCTCAGTGGCTGTCATGCTTAGTTATACAGTTGAAACCTGTATAGATATACTTTTTAGATGTTCAACGAGACTCTTGACACCTGTTAATCCCATAATAGACACAATCTCTACTCTTTCTATGTTCCATGTTCTTCGTATCAATCTTCGGTAATAGAGTTTCATCTCCCTCTCGTTTGACGATATTTTCCCAATAATTCTTTTTTGTAGTAATTGTATTTTTGGCAGAATCTGAAATATAACAATCGGCATATATTGCTATGTCTTTCAGTACACAAGACTCTCTCTCTCTAGCAATACCTCACATCCATTCAGTATTATATTTATTGACTCTGGCCAATTTTTACACATTCTACATTTGTCTAATAGCATTTCCCCTTGTACCAATTGATTCT
>JABUQX010087118.1:0-2500 GCA_015478945.1 Trachelipus rathkii
CAAATAGCAAGAACTTTGTTTTATTTTATTTTTTTAACTAGCCTACTTGTTTATTACTTGATGATTTTGAGGGCTTCCTGGGGACCTCACAGGTCCCCCCTAGCCCTGGGCCACTTCAGAAAACTATAGCAAATGTCTCCAAAGAAATACAATACAGCCTGGATCTCCTGGCATTGCGAGGTGCTGAGAACCTAGTATGATCTAAATAACCTAAGAAATCCCTCCCCACCAGCCAAACACTGATATCTAGGTCTGCAAGACCCCCTCAGGATCACTTTGTTTTATACTTTTTTTTTTTTTAATATATTAGTTATATATAGTCAGGAAAGATTAGCATGAGAAAACCAAGAACGTGGGGTACTAAAACTAGGTTGCCAGAATGGTAAATGGAGGGACTTTCAGTCCACAGATTAGTAATATTTAGCAATATTACCATATATATATATATAGTATAGAAAAAAAAAAAATTTATTTAGTATATATATATAAATATATATATATATTATATATAGTATATATATATACTATATATATATAGTATATATATATATATATTTATAATATTATATATATATATAATATATATATAATAATACATATATATATATATATATATAATATTATAATATATATATATATATATATATACATTATATATATATATATATTATATATATATATATATATATAATATATAATAATATATATTATTTATATAAGTTCTATATATATATATGTATATATATATAATAATATATAGTATATATATATATATATATTATATTATATATATATATATATATTATTATATATATATATATAGTATATTTATATATTTATATATATAGCAATATATTATATCATTATAATATATTATATATATATATATATATATATAATGATATATATATATATATAGTATATATATATATATATAATATATATTATATATTTATATATGCAATTCAATTTTAAGGTATTAACATAGTATATAATAAATTAAAATTAATTTACTTCAACTCAATGTTATAATTTTCGGACATCTTGTGTTTTCCAGGAAACAAAACAAAAAAATAAACAATAAATATGACTTTGAATGCGAGTTTTATTTTACAATCACAATATTTTAGTATTTCCTCTCTTGGTTGGTACTAATTTTGAGAAAAAACCTAAATATTTTTTTATGTTTGTTACTTTTGCTGGATTTTCCGGCGAAAGATAAATGTAACACATCTCATAATCAGTGCGGCTTGTGCTTATGGCTCTAAGGGCTGCAGCCCTCCAAATGTAAAATGCCTAGGCGTAGGATGTTGATAGAAATATGAAATTTTTGTTAAAGAAAAAGTGATCTGAATATTTTTTAACAGTTTATTACATAAATAATTAGTAATCAATTAAGAAATAAACAAAAGGAATTTTTTAACAACCCACTGCAATTCTCTTTTGATATTTATTGAATATATTCATTAAAGCGAATGTGGGCTTCTATTTGCGCGCCTAAAAGAGCCAACTTTATAAGGTCTTAAAAGACAAATAGGCACTGAAGAAATAAAGGATTCAATATTCCTAATAGTATCTTTTATAATGTGCAGTTTGGCTTTTTATTTCATAAACAACTTGGAATTTTTCTCATATAAAATTAAGGTTCAAATTTAGAAGATTCTATTTGTCCAGATTTGTCCACGTAATGTCCTTCTTTTCCTTGTATATAGAGATTAGAGACACTACTAAAGTCAGTTTTGTTCTCATCTTACGTGGGGAGAGAGAGTTGTGTTATTTTTGTGCGAGAAATAACATTGAAATAAATAATCACTTTGGAGTTCGAACCTATTAATAGTATAGATATATAATCTAAATATACATATATATATATATATATGTATATAATAATATATAATATATATGAATATATATATAATATATATATATAATATATAATATACATATATAGTATATATAGTATATATATATATTATAAGAAGGAAGCGCGAAAGGTAAGAATGAGAATAAGGGAATCTGCTAGATAATGTAGGGATGGTGCTTTGTTGTTAAACGATGAAATGGTTGTGAGGGGAGTGTTGGAAGAACACTTCGAAAATGCTGCCATTTAAAGTAGATGATGAGGGTATAGTGAATGTGGTGTGGTTTTTGATGGGCAAGAAGGAATAGGTATTTTGGGGTGAGGTTATTAGTAAGGAGGAGGTATGGGTAGGGTGAGAAAGTTTGAGAATGGTAAATCTGCAGGTAAGATGAATTACTAGTGAAATGATCAGAGCGGAGGCGAGATGGTGATGATTGGACTTTGAAGTTGTGTAATAGAAGCGTTATGCGAGGGGATGTTTCCAAGGATTGAGGATGACCGGTAGAGTACCATTGTATAAGGGTAAGGGAGAAAAGGTGAACTGTAGGAAATTATAGGGGAATAAGTTTATTTGAGTGTTGTAGGGAAGTATATGCTGGTAATTTTGGTCGAAAGAGTGCGTCGAGTGCTGAGGGACTG
>JABUQX010087118.1:7500-25727 GCA_015478945.1 Trachelipus rathkii
ACTCAATAATAAATAAGAAGTAATATTAATGTAGCAACATGGTCCTGTTTTAGACTGTTCCAAGTCAACCAATTAAATAATAATATAGAAAGCCTGCATTGGCCTCTAGATATGTGCCCTCAGTTCAACCCATATAATAGAATAGATACTTATGAAGCAACATGGTCCTTTGACTGTCCAGTCAACCAATAAAAATTATAAATTTGAGAAGCCGCATTGTCCCTCAGAAATGTCCAGTCAACCATAAAAATTTAGATTAGAATAATTTTTAATCCCATAATTGTAAAGCGTAATTAATGAATTAGTTTATAATAAGTAAGCACTGGGCGCACCGTAGACTGTATCCAGTAAACCAACAAAAATTAAAAAATAAAAAAAATAATTCGAGCCGCATGGTATCTAGACTGTCCAGTCAACCCATAATTAAAATAATTAAAGATAAATTATTCTAATTATTAATTATTATGGGCTTGATGGGACAGTCTAGATAGGCCTGTGCGTATAAATTAATTATTCTTATTTATTAATTTTTGTTGGTTTACTGGACAATTCTAGATGGGGCCAATGCGCCTTTTAATCTAGTTATCTACTATTAATTATTGTTGGTTGACTGGGACAGTGTAGTAGGCCATGTGGCTTCTATCTATAATACTATTCCATTAACTTACATTAATTTTATTAAAAATTATTCTTAAGTCTATTTTTATGGGTTGACCGGGACCATTCTAGAGGGCCAATGCAGCTTCTTAATTATTAATTTTTATTGGTCGCTTGGGACAGTCTAAAAAGGACAAGCGGCTTTAAGTAATTATTATCAATTGGACATTCTAGAGGTTCGCAATGTGGCCTTATATATTATTTTAATATTAATTATTTTGGATTGATGGGGACAGTCTAGATAGGTCCATACGGCTTCTTAAGTGTATTATTGCCTTTTATTTATTTATTTTTAGTGTGTTGACTGTGGACACTTCTACTGAGGGGCAATGCGCTCTTTAATTATGTAATTTTGTACTTGGGACTGGGACATGTCTAAAAAGGACCATGCGGTTCTGTATTTATTCTTCATTATTATGGGTTGAATGTGACATGTCTAGAGGAGTACAGCTTCCTAATCTATTATTCTTGAAATAATAATCGTAAGAAGCTCGCATTATAGCTTCTCTACGAATTTACCCAGTCAATCCCATATATTAATATACAAAGAAGGCCGTATGGTCCTTTTTTAGTACTGTCCCCATCAACAAGTAAATTAATAGATCGTAAAGAACCACATTGGCCTCTTAGATCGTCTCAGTCAATCTCCATATATATCAATAATAAATGAAGAATAATACTTAAGAAGCAGCATAAGCCAATCTAGACTGTCCAGTCAACGATGATAATATATATACATGGGCGTAGGCAGGGGGGTCAGGGGGTGCAGTGGGGGCACTTGCCCCCCTAAATCTGCGAAATATAAAATTATGAACCTTATGTTTTTAACAGAAGACGCTAATACATGGACTATTTTAAGTAGAAATCAAAAACATCAATTGATAGATAATTAATGAAGAATGTTACAGGCTTACGGGTTACAATGCCAATAGTTTTGGTTGAAAATTGTAATATAAATATATATTAAAAATCTTAAAATGTCTAATTACCATTTAGCTTTATTTTAGTCTGAAGTTAATCCTTAAATGATGCAAAAAAATAAAAATAATAAGAACTTAAAGAAAATAAAAGAAATTAAAAATTCCAATAAAATCTCAAAAATCATCGATTTATTTATTAAAAAAAAGAATCAAGTAAATAAAATCCAGTTGATTTTTTTCAGTGTTGGATTTTTTTCGTCCATCCCTGATTTATGAACAATGTGTTTTTGCAACCTAGGTAAAATTTATGGACCCCCTTGAAGGAAGGTCAATTTTCCGTGTTCAATCTTTGACCTCCATTTTTATTCTTAAAATCTGTCAAAGATTCGATGCGGTTTAATGCTATTCACAATTTAATAGATGGGACCAAATAACAGGAAATTCCTTGGTTGTTTTAAGAATATATTTTAATCAATTAGTTCTAATTAAATGAAATAAATGTTATTATTTACATTTCTCTATGCCAGAGAAAAACACCAGTTTACGCTAGGACTGTTCAGCAATGAGCATCAGATACTGCCAGCGGTAATTATGTTAAATTTTTAGAGACAATGCTATATAGCTTTGACCTCAATGTATATATTTACTGTTACACTATTTTGGGTATTTGCCTGAGTCTCTTTGGTATGTTTTTTCATAATTTTTAAAATGCAATCAATTAAATTTGATGTTTGTCAATTATGTCTCTCTGTCAGCGCTTTGGCAAGCCTCTCGTCTTAGTAAATAAAGTGAGGGCAGCATCGATACTTCAAACTTTGTCCATAATTATAACTGCTTGCACAAACTCCTCTAGGTAATTTGTAATCCGAGTCTCGAACGTTGACTTTTCTAGCGAGATTCTATCTTTAACAATGCAGTATAACGTAAATGTTATCGGTGAGACACTGGCTTCTTCTAAGTCAAGTCTCAACTCTTCCCCTTTTAGGGTTTTGCCACATCTTTATCAGTGACGCAAGCTTTAAAAAGTAGGGTTCTGCGGTGCATCTTTTTTTTTGTGTTGTATTAGTCCGGAGGTAAATGTTAACTTTCCTTCGTTAATGGTGGTGTGTGCTGTTTTTTTTTTTTTTTTTTTTTTTTTTTTTAGTGTTCAAATGGTAAGGGGGAAATCTGTAAAAGTTTGTAACAGCTCGTGGACACAAAATGTTAGCTCACCCTTATGATAATATTGATGTCAAACCCTCTCCCGTTTCTGATTTTAGAAATGGCATGTTGTTTTGCTTCGTTTATTTAGATTATTTCTGAACATACCCTGAAACGCTTATGTACAAACTTAAGTCTCTTCTTTAAGCTCGCCAGTTGGGCAATTGTGTAGTTGTAATTCGGTAGGACCACAAGTTTTATATAATCATGTATATTAATAGCAATGTTTTCTACGATTTACATTGATTTGGATTGCCTACGATTGTTCTGATTTTATTTCTCATCCATAAAATCTTAAACATTCGCGTTGATCACCTTTCAAATTCGTTTTCTCCTTTTCGTTCTTATAAATTAGTGTCCCATTCGATTAAAATTAGGTATATAAATCTATTTGAGATGAATTTTGGAACTTCTTTTTCTACCCTTGTTTTCGGTGTAATACCAAATGTTATTTGTCAAACAACACCTAAAAATATTTTTTTTTTACAAAAAATGTTAATTCTTCTCACACTTTAAAAAGAAATGTCTATAAATTAGATATAATCTAGAACATAAATAAGGTAAGAGGGCTACGGTTGTTATGTTTACAAAACTTCAATTGGAAAAATATTAGGTTCGATGAATATGTGCATCGTCAAATTAAAGATTCATTATATTAAAAAATTGAAAAATTGAAAATAAGTTGTTAATTACTGCAATGTCAGTAAAATATTCTATGTTCAGTCTGAAAATTTGAAAATATATAGGTCGCTGATACTGCATGTCATACACAAAGTTTATTTCCCATTGAAAATTGTCCATTAATAAATTAAGTCACGTATAATTTAACCGTTAACAGGATATTTATTTCTCATGATCAATTTGTCATTCTAAAATTAATTAAACTTATTTAAATTTTTATTCACTTATGCACAAAAGACTTTTTGTGTGTAAATTAAATCATAAAACTTGGTGGATGTATCATCAATAGATAAGTTGATTTACTCTTACAAGTTGGTCTGTAGAAGTTAAACGCAATGTAAGTAATTAATAAATTTTAATATAGCAAAGCTTTTGAGTGAAATATTCACGAAACGTGAAAAGTTGATAATTCGTAAGTCGTTCTCGCGCAACTTATTGTGATAGACATCTATTGTATACTTTCTCCTGTAAGTTTTATGATACAAATTGATCCTTATAGTATCTTGTATAATGATTATATATATCTAAATCTATATATATATATTATATATATATATATATATATAATATATGTATATATATATACTATATATACTTATATATATAGATATATATATATATTATATATATATATATTACATAATATATATATATATATATAATATATATATATTAATATTATATATTAATGATATTATATATATTTATATATATATAATAGATATATCATATAATAATTATATAATTATATTAATTATATTATATATATATATATATAATATATATATAATATATATATATAATATATATATGATATATATATTATATAGCAAGTATATATATATATTGTCGAGAAACATATAAACCTGACCGATATTGGTCACCTTTGACCTTTCAAATTATAAAATATTGTAATGGAATAGTTGGAATCTTGCGTGCATTGCTATCTCTATTGTAATTAACCGTACGTTGGATTATGTAATTATCTTTGGGTGGTAGAAAGAGCAGTACCCTACATAGTCATTTTTATCTGGTAATAAAATTCAGAAGCCCACTTGTAAACTTGGTGCTTCTTTCCCGCTTTTTTTTTGTCTTCTTTGTTTCCGACTCGGAGCAGAGTTCTACTAAACAGAAAAGTAAATAATTAAAGGGAAGTTTTAACTTTCTGGAAGTCATATTTCTTAATATCGTTTTAGAGTTTTAACTTATTCACATAAAATCTTCTCATTATTTTTTATCATTTATTTATTAATTATCGTAGTAGTTGTTTTATTGTAGTTAGCATTACAGCTATTATTGTTATTATCATGCAATATTAATTATTTTTTATTACTATTATAGTTATTATTACATTATTGTTTTTATTGATTATTGTTGTTATTATTACGTTCATTCCAACAAATATTGTCAATATGATTGTAGTCGGGTATTTCTAAACGGATGGATAGGTTTTTTTCATACTAATCGAACTTTTGCGAATATTAATATATATATTATATTTACTGATATATATATATATATTATTTATATATCTATATATATGATACTATATAATTATAATATATATATATATATAATATATATATATATATATATATATAATATATATATATATATATATATATATATATATTATAAATATTAAAGGTTACTACACTTGTTCGTCAACGTTACCACATATTTTCGATAACGTTAGCAATTAATCCATTTATTAATAACAAATAAAATAATAATGAAACAATATTTTGTATTTTGAAACTTAGTAAAGATTTTCAACATCAATATATTGGAGAAAGACAATCTCGATTTTTTTGGGGAGACCCGACAAATAAGTTTTAAAATTTTTGAATTGTCGTTTATTATTTAAGTCAATATTTTCGTTTTGACTTTTGATAGGATTTACAATACTTTTAGTTAATGAATTCTTAGTATTTTTTTTTAACGTATTAATACCGAACATGAACGAAATCTTTGGAAGGTAAGCAATCTTCTCGGAATGAAGCAGATGACTTTTTTTTGGCCGCCCCTTTTTAGTTGTCATGGAGATCGGTATCTGAGATTGGCCCATATCAACTTACTACGTACCATATTGTAACACCATTTTTAATAGGTCTTTTGTATTAAAAAACTACAAACTGTTTCTGTCCACATCATGGGTGGGTCATCTAAAAATCCTAGCTAGATTACTGTTTTGGTTTTCTGCATAGGGATTACCACTCTTTTTTAACATCTACTCCTATAATGTGTTCATCGTCGTTCGTCCAGGAGTTAATAAGCAAGTTCACAGTAATGCGTTATTAATTAAACACACCGAGGACGGTGTTTAGGGCAAAGGGTGCGTCGTTAACCTTAAAGACTCTAGTAAGCACACTGTTAATTAGGTAGGAGACTACCGGAGGCCCCCCAAACACGGAACATAATCTTGGTAGGGTGGTAACAGATGAGGCAGGAAAGTTACTGTGACGTTGGAGATATAAATCCTGATGGTAAGGAATAGTTGTACGAACTTTCTTTTTTTTTTTTTGGGGGGGGGGTAGTTTTCTGTGATATTTGGTAGAGGGACTTCGCCATGAATTCGAAGTAAGTTGAGTTCAACCAAGTCCATGTCATTATGTAGACTTGGTTGGTCGATGTAAGAACAACCAAGGTGCTCATGCTTGGGAATAGGAGCGATATCAGTATGTGCCAAGCAAGCAGATGCAGAAAAGTGTGGAGAATATGGGGCCGTTTGGATGTGTTGAATCGCAATAGGTAATACATCGGGAATATTGTGTCAGCTGTCAGTCCATATGGAGTATGAATTAAGCCAGTAAAGGAATGCCTGGAGGAAAGGAATGTGAGTTTGGCAGAGGCGAGAAAAAAAGGTGCATAATAGGAGTGAATGGCGGAGTATTGTGAGGAGATATGGTTGTCAAACACCTGGGCCAAGGGATGAAGATGCCATAGTGAGGGTCCGTAGCAGTCCCGTGAAGCCCTAGGGGGTTGGATTGTTTTCTGACTGCGACGATTTCTTACTTAAGGGCATAAAGGGGGCTGTAAGCTGGGCTTTCTTTTCGACTTGCGTCATATTCTTTTACTGCTTTTCTGTTTCCAGTGTATGTGACGCACCTTACCACCAGTCTGGGGAAAGAAGGTGGGTGGTGATATATAGTAGTAGGGGATGGATTTTGCGGACGAAAATGACTTGACCACCTACTGACCTTGACCGCCCTTTGACTTTTTTTTTGACCTTGACCTTTTCTGACCTTGACCTTTTTTTGGCCCAAATTTTTACTGACCTTGACCTTTTTTGCCTTAACCTTTTTTGGGCCTTGCCTTTTTTGGCAGATCCGTAATTTTCTGGCACCCTAATTTTTTGGCAACCCTATATTTTCTGGGCACCCCTATTTTACGCGCCTTCGAAAAGAAAAGGGCGGCCAGACGGAGGCGTAGCCTCGTCGTACGTATTGCCCCCTTATTTTACCGCCACCTATTTTTTCGTCCATGGGTTAATTTTGACCCACGGTAATTTTTGATGTGTCTTTAGGGCTTAGCCTTTTTGTGAGTCTTTACACTCTTGTTGTTTCGATCGCAAGCAACCCGATGGTGCGAACCGTAAGCCCGCCCGCAAAGCCCGCCGCGTTTCTGCAGCCGCGTTTTTCCCGCCTGCCGCGTTTTCCCTTCGCCTCGAGCGCCCGCAGGCGCGTTTCCGCGCTTGAACGTTGGTTCAAATCGCAGCTTGTTCCCCCCCTGAAACCCGGCGGGTTCAAATCCGTTAGCAAAATAAAAGGTATCTTCATAGCCCGAACGTGGTGTGAGCGTAATGTCAACCGGAGTATCCGGGTTTCCGATCCTTAAGTATCTCAATTATTGACGAAGAACTAGTCACGCATGATTGTGCCCATAATCGCTGTTTATATATGACAGTATGAACTCTGTAAAAGGTTGATGTTAAGGTTGTGGGCATACGCCCTCATATAGCATATCAAAAAGTCGTTTGAGATGCAATGACGAAGTTGAAGTCATTGCGCTTAAAGTAGAACACGAGATTGAGCTATTGAGTTGCAAACTACCTACAAGGTCTTGTTTGTTAATGATGCGTTATATTTATAGTCGTCTAGTTAATCGAATGCGCATGATTGTATCATCAAGCATCTTAGTAGTAAGTCTTCTGTTACCTTCAATCAAAAATAATATCCATAATTGTCACCCAATAAATAAAAATCATAATTGGCGATACAAGATAAATAAAATAGAATAAATGGGAACACAGATAAATAAAAGGATATTGAAAGAGTAATACAAATAATATTTTATTTTAGCAATTATATACTTCTATTATCATTAGTACATTGTAGTTCTCATTTCATTTGAAACAGAAAGTTATAAAAAAAATATTTCATTAAATGAAAATTATATTTATTTTAAGCATGAAATAACGTTCCATCAAATCTGTGGCTACAGTGCGGGCACTACCTAGAACAAGATTCCGCTTATTTGAAGTATGGCGAAACCTTTTAATGCCATTTATTAAAGTGACATTACCTAGTTTAGTTAATAGCAGCATTTTCATATCAGGAACCCTCACTTCGCGGTAATGGTTATCATTATTTACAGCGGCTGATCGGAGTCATCTAGATTATGGATATCTTTGGTGATAGTGAAGATTCACCATCACTTCAACTCATCATTTGCGTAAACAAGCTACTGCTGTTACGTCTGTATCCCTTAATCATGTTGTGAAGTGATTATCGTCGTTTAAGACCATCCAATCACGATTCTTGGTCTTCTCAACATCAATCACCTTATCGAAATAACTCATCGGCATGCCTTGGAAGTTAATTATGTGTTCAAGTGTCTTTATTCACGTTAACCTTTTTGCTTTACAAGATATACGCAAACTCGACAATATTCTTTTTATTCGAATGGCGTGGATTTGGCCCAGTGCATCACGGAAACTATCAGCTATTACCCGGGTCCATTCGTCCGTCAGGTTTCCTAAGAATTTCCCAGTATAGGAATATATTGACCTTCACGGGCTGTGAAAACACAGCTGTCGGTATCACAGTATAAGTACACGTTGCGCTAAGAATCGGGAGATTATATATTATTGCTAACTCTAGCATATAGCTGTGGTAAGGATGCAACAGCTAATTTGTAGCCTTTGCTGTTTTATTAGTGAAGTTAGTATGTGTGACTTCGACTATATGTTTATCATCCGCTACAATGATATTTCTAACCTTAAGATCAGCTCTCTTCATTAAGTCCCAGACCTGAGCGTAACTCGTACAGACTATATCTTCATTCTTAGGAATACGTTGAGCTAGTTTTCCCCATAATGAATTGAGAAGTAATCTTAGCTATATAAGCTTGCCATGATTACTTTTAATATGTCTGGATCAGTGTTACGCCTGATATGTCATTGAAATCTTGCAGGTATTCGAAGAATTCTTCAAGTCCTTTAATGGTTATTCCATAAGGCGCAATGAAGGATTGAAAACCTTGCATGTCAAAGAATTTTAACGCTATTTGCCCCACATGTCAATGTATAGATCCTGCAAATTTATCCATATTTCATGATACTTTTTGATCTTCATAGCTTATCTTTAAGCTAATTCCAACTCTGGACTGCTAGTATCGCCTTTTAAGCATACGTTGAATTGCTTCGTATGCTGCATTTACTCAATACACATGCGCTGCAATGTTTCTAACAAAGTGAAAATATTAACTCGATTTGTCATATCGACGCGTCAGGCAGGAAAGGGGTGTCAGTTCTTTAGGAGGTCAATACGGAAACGTATCGAAGAGGCCGAATAAGTGGTATTCATTTCTGGACGAATTTCTATGGAAGGTGGTGTGATGGGATAAGATCCTACTAAGAGTTTTGCGTAGGCATACCCGGTGGAAAGGGTTTTGTTTTCCTGAACAAAGGGTAATATGATGTGAAGTCTAGGTATTTCATTGAATGCTCTGTCGTGGAGAAGTAATAGATCGACGGGTTTGTACGGCACCGTACAAAGGCTTCCCTCAGTCTAGGTTTTTCGCATGTTGCAAGTTCATTTCCAATTGATTGGACATATCGTGCTAACTTCTCAAGTTCGTGTTTCGTAAGTCTTTCATTTCTAAAACCTCAACTCTTTTTTCATTTTCGTCCATTCGCATCCCCATATTCTAATTACTTCATGGGCCTTGTAATCCGCTTCCTGCCTCATGGTCTTACTGTAACCTATTCAATGACTGACACGCCATGGAGAACTTTCTATAGCTTCTTGCATGCTTGAATGACCATGCATACACGCCGTGGAAGAAGCAAGACAATCTTCTTCATGCCTGTACAGGAGGGAAGGAGGTGGTCGCCATGTTATTTCAGTTCTATCGTTGTTCATTACGTTGAGTTGAGTGAGATAAGAACTCATTAAATGTCAAACGCACGTTAATCTTCAGCTGGAATTTCAACGTAGCCGTCAGGCTTTAGATACCTGTTTTTGATTTTAAACTTACGCTCGCCACCATTCCTTGCATGTTCGATTCGCTGACCCCTATACATCTCCATGAACGTAAGCCACTTCACGCCATCATACGATCAAAGTTTTGAGTCATCAAGTAATGCCTATATGGGGCAGTGATGAATTTTCAGGCATAAAGTGCATTTTATATATCATGAACGATAATGCAGCAATGGTAGAACAATCAAGTAGGCAATCAACTTTATGATCCCTGAGGAAGATACCCCTGAATTTCTCGAACGATTGACGAAGAATATTAACGTCCTGAACGCAGTACGTTGTACACTCCTTCATGATATCGTAGTCCTTATTGTTAAATGTTTGATACCAACGTTCAAAATCAGCCTTTTCACTGTCGGACATGCGATGTGTCTCAAAGGTTTCCTTAGCCGGAATTTTACCCTTGTAATTTATATTCTCGAGGGTAAGAAACCGATAAGGAAAGAATCCTTTAGAAAGCTCACCTGTAATGCCCATGCACTTAGGGAGTTTTTTCAGTGCACAGGGCATAAACATTAACGTGTCCTTAAACTGGATATTGTGGTTAGCTGTCATAGTTATTATTTTGGTTCCACGTTTCACAGGGTTGGAGGATATAGAATGGACGGTAGGTCTGGCAAGCAGTTTGCTGTAAACAAACTGATTGTCAAACTTACCTCCATTATGAGCTGCAACTAATATATTTGATTTCCTGTGTTTTTCAGCAAATCTGAATATATAGTTGAGAAATAGATCGACAGGACACTTCTCATACTCTTCTGTTGCTTCCAGATTAACTTGAATATTCAGTTTCGAGCCGTACAGCAAGTCTCAACGGAAAGATGAATTTGTCCTAGTTCTTTCTCCCCTAAAGACACTGCATATCTAGCATGCTCACTAGAATATTAAGGAAGCATATTTGTTTTTATACGTCCCTCCTTGCTTCACGACTATTATGATTTATAAGGTTCGATGTCATATAAAGTAAAGGTGGGCTTACGCTTGGCAAAAGCTTCATCTGTGGAACCTTGATTTTCTTCATGAAACATTGGTGGTTATCGCTTCTATTCATTATCTTCCGTCGACATTCCAGCATTTAATATGCATGCAGTCATGTTGGTGTTTGCCCTGTTTATCTGCTACTATCTCATTGTCACATAATGTACATACGTTAAGGTATTTGCATGTGAGGTCTTCATGTAATTTAAGACAAGCCTCATTATAGAAATCCCGATTGCAATCATCACAGTGTAAAAGCGTAGATGTATCGCCCGGTTTTCCTTTACATTTGTAAGTTAAGCATTGCCCACATCTGTATTCAGTGCATTCGTTTTGTAAATGATTAATTAAATGGTCTGTGAAACTATAACATTGATGACAAAAAACAGGACCTGCGATAACGTCGGGATCCACACTGCCTAAAGCTACCTTGATGGAATCTCCTGGAAAAGGATAATAATAATGGGTTTCTTTGGGATCATATCCTATTACAAAGAGAGGTAAGTCCCTATTCTGTTCATGCGGTTTAAACACTATCTCGAGTTTGTCATGCTTATCTTTAGCAAAAACAAATATCCTACATTTAAGTGTTTCCTCTATTACGGCAAAATCATCTGCCTTTAGGGGTACTTCATAATTCAGTCCGCAGCGAATTGCGATCTGTCCACCTATTTTATGTAGATTCTGAGGTGTAAATGATTTTATTTTAGGTGCATCTTCGTCTGACTTTTTAGGTACATGAGTGTGGAGCTTATAGCATGCAGCTATAGCCCTGAACCCACATCCCACACTGGTTGTTATTTCCCTATTGTTGTTATATATACTTAGGTGTACTTTATTGACGTGGGGGTGTATAAAGTTCACAGAAGAAGGGTCAATTGGACCATTACCCTCTGGATTATGACATATCTGGACATCTACAATGAAATCGTCCAACATGGCTTGGTCACCAGATTGAAAGAGCTCTAGAAAACGGTCCGACAGATACTGCGCGAGATTTGGTCGAGATATCATTTCATGAGGTATTCGTATATGGAATTGGCCTCCATTCCTATCCGTAAAAAGGAAACCTGCACGGAGGGTATATTCCCGATATGTCACTACTCGTCTTACCTGTTCTATCACGTTGTGTATGACACCTACTAGTACGTCATTAATGTCTCGAACTCCATTAAAGATACGTCTGGTATCGATACGTACTCTGAAGCGGTGGTTATCGATAATTCCAGAATTACGCGTTAGATCCTTCAAGCGTGTTTATTTCATAATTTGTCGAGAAAGTGCAGGGGTTCATATCCTCTCTCTTCAATCGTCATGAACCTCTCGCGTGAAGGACTCGCAACCAGCCGTCATCTACAAGAGGGCCTGGATGCCCTTTCTGTTTCTGCTTTTTCTGGAAAAAGAATGAAAATTCATAAACAATCGTGCACATACTATTATGTAACAATATTTTTCCAGTAATATTTTTCAGTAATATATATAGAATAATTAGATTGTAACTTACCGACGATTCCGAAGTGGGGGAATTCGTTTCAGATAAGGGAGCGGGGGTAGCTGCACAGGTATTTGGAGAGTCATCGGACACACCAGTATTTAAGTCTGATTGTTTGCGTTGAGGTAGTCCAGATGATTTCTGTTGAAAGGCGAAAAAGAACGTGTAAGCTAAATGTAGATTGTTATAGGGGTAATATATACGGATTCCAGAATTTGAAATATGCTTACCTTTCCTTGTTTTTCCGTCTCAGTATTGCGAACTGGAGAAGAATCCGAGGAATCATGGACTGTATGATCTGGATTGGATTTACCATCTACTGTATCACAACCTGTTGATGCGGTACGGTTTTGGGCTTCTACGATACGACGAAGTTTGCGACGTTCAAGTTTCGAGATCAACCTCTTCTTATTAGGACTGCGGGTTTTCCTACGTGTAATCTATAGAAGGAAGAAAACATGTATGTAAATATAAAAACAAAATGTAGATTGTTATAGAACAGCTATAGAGATATATAGGAAAATCATGTATTGAAATGCACATACCATTCCTTGATTTCCATCCTCATTGGGCCGGTTTGTAGAAATACACCCCCCATCAGGCTGGGCAGTACCCTCCTCTTCCGTAACACTGACTGATGCTTCTGATATGCCACGTTCCTCATTATTCCGTTGAAGATTACGGCGTTCGAGCTTGGATATAAGCCTTCTCTTAACAGGACTAATTGCATTCCTCCCACCTCCGACTTTATTGACACATTGAGCATTAGCACACTGTAATGAAATAGTATTATAAGTATATATATTTATATATTTAAAAGAATATCTATTGTAATAACGTCTATGAATATAATAACGCTTAAGAAACTTACTCTAGGTCGAATCCTATTATCAGTAGCTTGAGGATTAAGAAATAAGTTCATCTTTCTCTCAGATTCAAGTAGCGCTCGCACATATTCCTCATCATTATCCGTAGATATATCAAGATCAACTTCATTAGTGTTCGCTGGTACAGGAAGGGGTATTTCGTTCTCGGTCGGTCCAGCCACCTTACGCTGTAAAATAAATATGAATATATATATATATATATATAATTAATATATTATATATAATATATATATATATATATTATATATATATATATATATATATATAATATATATTATAATAATATTATAAATAATAATATTATAATAATAATAATAATAAAATAATTAATAAATAATAATAAAATAATAATAATAATAATAATAATAATAATAATATATATTATAATATAATAATTAACGGCAACTTCCCTTTTGCACGCTTGGGTGTTTTTTGTCTTAGCTCATCATCAGCTTTCGATCGCTTTTCATAGGTCCGCACAGATTTACTGTTCCAACTCTTCACTACTTCTAACGAGTGACGGTTTCTGATACATGTTTTCTCGCATAACCGCTGAAAGTGCGTTTTAAGCCACGTTTTTGATTATTTGCAGACATATTTCCGTTTTCTTCTTCAACAATTCCTTTCCAGAAGAGTGTAAAACACTGAACAGAAATGAATAATTATATATTATATATATAGTATATATAATATATAATATATTATATATATATATATATATATATATATATATATAATATATATATAAAATTATATATATATAATATACGTTAAATTAAATAAATTATTATATATATATATAGTTATTATATATATATATAACACTAATATATATATATATAATATAATATATATATATAAATATTATATATATAATATATATATATATAAGTATATATATAAATATATTATATAATATATAAAACAATATATTTCTTAGACGTATGTAAATCACAGCCAATACGAGGCAAGTCCTTGAAACACTGCTGATAAATATATCTCGCTTCAAAGGGTTTTATACGAACTAAGATTTTAGCCTGAGGGCATGTATTTTAGGCCTATAGTCAAACATCGGGGGGAGGATGTGCGTAAAGGTTAAACTAGTACTTCTTTAAAGTTTACAAAGTTATTTCAAATGAGGAAGAAGTCTTAAATTAATAATATTAATATATAGAATATTATTATACGATATAGTTTCTTTTTAAAATAGACGGAATCGAATAGGAATATACTGAAACGCTATTATTAACAATATTCTTTTATTTGAGTAAAATTACATGCATTTTTAGAATTTTCTGAAAACAATAATAAAATCGTTGAGTATGGGATTTCCCGCTGAGAATACATTAACGAGTCAAGAGGACGCTTTTTAAGTAATCCATGTAAAAAGTAAACGGCATAGAGTCCACATAGCTGCGACGAGTATGACTGTATCGGAAACGTTAAGGTTTTCATGTAGCTTGAATTATTGTTTCTTAGGAACTGTTTTATATAAGGGGCTGAATATAACGACGATTGATGCAGTGAATCAACTAGAATCATACAGTTTTCATCAAGTTTGTACAGTACAGCCCAATGCCCCTGAGCAGTTTCCCATCTAGGTGAAGTGTTAAATATCAAACCACTGTTTACTCTTATTTTTATATCTTCTAATTCATTACTGGCATATGTATGCTTGAAGCCCTTTACTGATGCCAGTAACATGGCAAGTTCAGCCTCGTTCATGATTAGCCGCTTAGAAGCACGTTTCTAACCCTGTCTAGTTCAATGAGACTCTGGTATTCCATATAGACCATGACTGAAACAGGAACCTGTAAGCTCGAAGCAAAATTTAAATTCAATCCTAATGATCCACTCGTTACAGTTAAATGAGTAGAGGCTGACGAAGAAAGGTCGGGTGTTAGTGTCAATGCAATATAAATTAGAATGTCAACGTATCTGGAATGTGGTAAATACCCGTTCCTGTATCAACACTGTACAGTTTGAGCTATCAGGTCGTAGAAAGGACGAGAGCACAGCGACTCATAGGGAATGGTGCTATAAGACGTTTCGTAATCCCTACCGTGTGAATGCCCATCGATTTGAAGACTGATCCGTTTTACATTGAAATGCTGGAATTTAAAGGTAGGCTTTTTATACTTGCCTGTTCAAGCTGTAATGCTCAAGCATTACTACTACAACTTTCAACGGGTAGAGTAGCATTAAAACAATGTTTGGGGAATGATTAATATTTTGTCAACCAGGTGATAGTTAAAAACTTTGTCTCACGCGTATGCAAAGGTACTTTCGGTTGAGGAAAAAGAAATGATTTTTCAATTTCAATATGTCTGTTTAGCCGTGAGTTTCACTTTGCGTACATAAATATAGGTCTCAGCAATTTGAAAATTGGGGATGGTGGAGAAGCTCGTTACCTCATTTTTAGTGCTTATTCAATGCAAATTGTGGAGGCGCCTAGTCAAATTTCAACTTAGTTTCACCCATGGAGTAGAAAGTCCTCCGCTAAGTAGATCCCAGTTAGTCGACCGTAAAATTCGTATGTGTTATTTGGAGATTTCGCAGCCCGGTCAATATGCTTATCTAAATCTTTAAAGCTGTAGAACCCACAGGATTGCAGGTGGGATTGTTTCGCATCTTCACTAAAGTTTAAAAGATTGTTGATGTAGCATTTGTACGGGTATAAGGCTGTAGCTGAATTAACAGGTGTTTCATTAAGGAATATTTCCAGCTGGCTGAAAGCGGTGTACAGGAAGTTACTCTCAGTGTAAACGACATGATCATCGGATGTAGGTAGATCGCTTCCGTCTTCTGATAAAAGTTTCACTTTCAAGTATAAATGGATGTCGCATGGATCGATGTAAAAGTCCCCTGAACCCGTTACTATAAACTCTAAAGGAGCATCGCTATTGGTAATCGAGTGAGTGGGATTGATAGATACGTAATTGCTATTAAGCACACTAACTTGAGTTGGGGGAACATTGAAAAGATTTAATTCTGATTTACAACAACCATGAGACGCATGGTTAACAAATGCAATCTGTCCGGATCAAAAGCTTTTTCGTAAGAATTTAGAATATAAATACCGCCTCTTATATACTTCACTAGCTAAGGATATATAATCTAGCCACTGTTGAACCAGTTCCTGTGACCTTAGCAAGGAATTAGCGTTATCGATCGTATCTATAAGCCAAGCACCTTGCTCATTTGCTTGTTGAATAACAATGCTCAACTTTAATCAACTTCATTCAATCCTAGGAATTGGGAAAGTGGGACGCAGAAACATTCACCTCCCGTCGCGAATGTACTGTGGAGTTTAATTGTTTATAAAAGAAATCCCGATGGCCGTGACTTTTACACGTGTGTTCCCATGCAAACTATAGTAACCAAAGGGTATTTATGAATACAGAAGAACTACTAATGTTGCTTACATGCGAAACAATTCATTTGCATAACATTACTATTCTCCAGGTTTAGTCGGAGCACAAGTAGTTATCGCCAGAGTGTGAGAGGAACCTAAACAACTCACTATCGGAGTTTTCGATGAAAACATAACATAATAGAATGGATGTAAGAGTATGTGAGAGCGGTATAACTCGTGTACATTAAATCACAAGCGGTAGATTCTTATTAACAGAATACAAGACAGTTGAAGTATATGTAGAGATTCGCAAGAGGGTGTTATTACAGAGTGTAAGGGGTGAAATGTTGAGTAATCACGTGAATACAGCCCATTATATTTTGTATGAGGAGTACTACACATTTAAGAAAATGCTTATGGCTAACTCTGAAGATATTATTGAATACTTCTTAAGCTCAATAGACGTGCATAAATTTATTTCAATGTTTAAGGAACAATGGTGTGATTCTATTTACACTGATGGACCAGAAAATAAACATGCTATGATTTCTATACGTGATCTTTTCACATATATATTAGGAGACGGCATACATATACTAAGAGAATACCTATTGGAAAACGACCTGAGTGAGTGGCATATTTGTAAAGCTTTCGAAAGAGTAAGTTTGAAATAATCGTAGAACGTAACTTTAGGGTAATGTATAAATATATTTAAAAAGGACATCCATGCATACTACATCCTTACTGGATTAACAGATACCAATCATGGAGGACGTGCATAAATTCATGTTCCGTACACCTGCAACGTGCCTTATAGCAGGGCCAACTGGGTGTGGCAAAACATTTTCAATACTAAAATTATTAAGTGAATTAGAGATATTTGAAGAGCATCCTGTGAAAATAATATGGTGTTATAACGTATTTCAAACAAAGTTTAACGAATATAAAAACCTTATTCATTTTCATGAAGGCATCTATGACGTAAAATCGGTAGAGGATATAAAAGGACATAAGGTTATAATACTGGACGATCTCATGCATAAGGTGAATATTGAGGTAGCAGAAACATTTACAGTTTGAATTCTACCATCTAAATAATCTGTGTTCTTCATTACACAGAACATTTTCATCAAAGCAAGCAATATGCGTCGTTTCATTGAATACCCATATTTGATTCTTTTCGGCAAGACGAGACATGAGCCAGATACGTGCGCCAGTCAAAATGTTTCCCTAAGGAAGAGTTTTTAAAAAGTATATAAAGAGGTTATTCGAAACCACGGTTTGTGATGTGTGACTTCCCTAAAATACACGTACAAGTTACTCGGACAAACTTCTACTTCCGCAAATCGAAAACTGTTTATATTCTGAGTAATTGTTGCTAAGAATATTTGCCAGTTGATGAAAAATTATAAGAAACTGAGTAAAGAAAAAGGAATTATAAAAACAAACCACTTTGTAAAACTGTATTGTGAGAATTTCTGTTTAATATTGGTAGTAACAGGTCATAACATTGAAGCTGATGAAGAGAAAGTAGTCGTACAATGCACATCAATTCGTAAACTTGTCGATTAA
>JABUQX010087119.1:0-5000 GCA_015478945.1 Trachelipus rathkii
AAACATTTTATTTAATAAAAAATAGGAACACTAAACATGAGGAGCGTAAAAATATTTAAAATGCACATCTAGACAATATAGGATATGCTTCATAAACTAAAGGAGCATTTTTGTTATAATAGAGATTAGAGAGGGTAATCTACCGGACCACTACTTTGAAGGTCAATTCTCCTATTATCATTCGTGAACCACAATTGTTTGAGCCAAAACAAAAACAAAAAAAAAAACAAGAAATTTTTCTGTATAATTAACTTAAAGAAACCATGGATGTTAACATAATAGTAATAGAACCTAATATCTATACGTTATATCTACAATATAAGTATTTGGCTCTATTAAGTTAATTATTTATTGAGATAGTAATATATCACATAGGGTGGTCATACATAAAAAATATATACATATTAAAAAAAAAAAACTAATTTATGTATAGTGATATATATATATATATTATTAGTTATATATAACTGATATATATAAATTTATATACACAAACTGAGAGATAGAGAGTAGAGAGAGAGAAAGAAAGAACCAGAGAAGAAGAAAAAGAGAGCTTATTGAGAACTCACGAAGATTATATAATCAAAAATAAAAATCACCCTCTTTGAAGTGTGAACCACTGCGACGTTAAGCCTTTAATAAATAGAAAAACTAAATGCTTGTATGATTTGTAAGTGTGCCTTCAAAAAGGGAGAAAAACAAAAGATCAAAGAAAAGATACTTAAAAATCAAATTTTCTTACAGTGAATCTCTAAACATAACATAATCATGAATGACAACATCCCAATGTTCTATATTCTAGATAACCAGGTTATCAAATAATAAAACTAAGAGAGAGTGCGAAGATAACCGATTCAATATAATATAAGTTTAGATTCTTTTCTTATGATGTGCTCAATGCAATTATATACTAAGCAAATAAAAACTAGGATACACTATGTAGGACACATTTTATTAGCAGTAAAAAATACTACCTTATTTTAAAAAAAATGATTTTAATCTATCTCCCATTTAAATGAAGAACATCTGAATTTGTTTATATATATATATATAATATATATTATATTATATATATATACTATATATATATATATATAATTATATAATAAATATATATAATATATATATATATATATAGATATATATATTATATATATATATATATATATATATATATTATATATAATAGTATAATGTCATAGATATATACAATTCATAATATATATATATATTCATATATATATTTATTAGGGCGCTGTACTAATCACGTTGTAGGCTCCAACAATAGTCTGCCATCATGATGTGTATCCCATCTTCCTTGGTACCTTTCTTCCATCACCCTTGATATATTGATGGAACCTCTTCCCTTGTTTCTCACTATAACATCCTAGATTATCCGGAAACCCATCTAAGTGACAATGTCGAAAGTGAACTTTTTTGCTCATAGTAGCATTCAATTTTTTGAAGTTGAAAGCATTTTCTGTACGAGTTCTACATAGTTGGCATTTACGGTTGCCCTCAAAAATGTTCTGAACAAGCACCAAGACAAGATTTTTCCATGCAGATGCTTCATATCAGCCATGGAATTTTATGAAATTGTCATCCTTGAATGATTTGGCGAATTTTTGAGGGCCGCTAAAAATTCCAGCTTTGAGTTTCTCCATACTCAACCCTGGAAAAATCTGCAAATATATTGAAACATTCACCATCTTTGTCTAGGGCCCTGACAATTGCTTCATGCAGTAATCGTTTAATGTGGAGTGGTGGGAAAATAATTTTTCCCTGTTAACCAGTGGTTCGTTAATGATATGTGATGCACCTAAAGTCATATTTTCCCTAGCAGTCCATACAACTTTTCCCAGTGGTCTTCTTTAGCTTTACTATCGCCACACAAGCCATATGAACAAGGGTACTTTATATATCCGCTTTTTGCTGCCCAAGTAAGATTGTTGACGCATCTTCAAATAAACGCATATAGACCACTGTGTTCATTATATCTAGCCTTCTGCAGATTCATGTCTTATATTTTCTATTCTCTTCCAGTTTTTGTTGAGTGACCCTATTGGGACGATGCATAATATTGTCATTGTTCAATAAAAACACTTCAAGCTTCTCGTTGAACTATCCATATAACAATCGCCAATTTTCTGGTCGGTTTAAGGTAACCCCCATTTTGGAGTGGGAGTCCAGTGATGTTCCTACAGTATACTAGGTCTTCTTCTCCAATGAAATATGGAAGAAGTACTTACTACTCTTGTCCGAAAAAAAGCTATTTTACATTCGGCCCTTGAGACATTTCTTTTCACTTAGTCTAGATGCCACTAAAAGCTCAGAATCTTACTTGGAGAGACATAACTCTCGTACTAAATCATTGATCTCTTCCTTGGAGAACTATTGCTGTGTAGAAGTACTTTCTTCATATCCACTACCATTATCTGCACGTGTGCACACCAAATCCCGGATATCTTCTTCAATCAGACAATGCTAGGCCTGGGAGTGTAGTGAACACTGGGTGGAGGTTGCAGGTTGGGACATCGCCGGAGTGTGGTACAGGTCGCCTTGCTGATTCCACATCCGGATATCAAATTTACGTTTCTTGTTACGATTGATACCTATCACATAAACAAACCAAAATAACAGTGCACTGTGATGATTCTTTGGGCTTCCGCCATACCAATAGGCAATACCAAATTTTAAACCTTTTCTTCGTTCATTTTTCCACTGACGTAAATTTTCGACACACGTTTTACAGACCATATGGGGAGCCCAAAACTTATCTTGGTCTCCAAGTTTCATTCCAAAGTATGAAAGATATGCTTGCTTCAAAAAGTTAGTAATATTTCTTCTTTGGTTCTCCTGGCAATATTCACCACAGATGTAGCAGAATACATTGGGGTTGTTCAAACAGGCTCTTCGTGAAGTACTCAAAGTGTTCTGAAAATAGAAAAAAAATAAAGTATATATAAAGGTAAGCCCCTTAAAAAGAAATAAAACGATATTACTGTAAAATATGCATTAAAAAGGATATTTGTATAAGAGTATATCTGGAACACCTTGTATCTCAAGAATTAGAGCCAATCTTGGAAAACTAATGTCATTTCTGAAATCAGCACACCCGATATACTATAAATTCGATAAAATATTCTTGGCAGCACAAAAAAAATTTTTTTTGTTGGCCAGTGTTATATGTTTGTAGCCAGATTTCAGCTTTGGCTCCGCATCCGGCTCCTGCTCGGTATTCCTACTCATGAGTCAACTCAGGCTTAATACTCTAATTCAACACTGATTCATCCTTCTTTTCCTACGCAGTTAGAAAAAATCTAAGTTAATAGGTGACATTACCTAAAATTTCGACTTCAAGACCCCCGAAAATGGTGTCGCCTACCTTAGAAACCTCTAATTTGACCCGTCAAGCGTCAAAATCTAACGATTGTAGGGAACATCCAAGTCAAGGGATGGCATGACTTGGATTTCCGACTCTAAATCCGCCGAATACTGTCTAGCCGACCTTAGAAACCCCTGATTTAACGCTTCAAGCGTCAAAAAAGCGAATGTTGCAAAATGTTGCTTTGCAACATTTGCAATATATTCAAGATACGGTTGATTTTTGCTAAATGTGGGTGACCGTGCCCTGTGGAAAAAGTGCCTAAAAATGCTGTAAAGAGCCAAAAAATGCAAAAAAGTATCAATAATATGAAGAGTTGCCAGATTTAGCGACAGATCAGGCTTCTTTCAGTTTTGCTCCTTACTACTGATATGAAATGTGTACCAAGATTTTTTTTCATGCCGTGATTTGCAGAAGTTGATAAACTTTGTCAAATATATGGATGAGATATTGGTTAACGAATACTGCTCCTCTGTACTCTCCAGACGCAAATCTCTTTTTAGGAAATCTTGTTCCAAAGGTCTTTCCATTCAGTCTCTTTCCATTTTCTATCAATATCTCTAATCTGAGATTTAACTTTATTGCAGCAATTAAATGTACAATAAAGGTGTAGTTTCAAATTTTCATAATTGTTCAATTTTCCACACATTCTATAATCTGAAATCTTTTAAATGGCCTGTATCGGTGTACTTAGGATTTTAATATAGCCAATTTGGATATTTTTATTTTTGTGATTCTTTGTGTGGAACTTCGACTATTAATAAACTAAAGAAGACATAAAAATTATTTAGCTGTTAAAGGGATAAAAAAAAGTATAATCTTTTTCAAAGATCCAAATATATCAATAAATATTTAATTAAAAGCTACTTATTTAATGCAAACATAGGAGAATTTTCTATGGTTGTTGTGAATTCTTTTGCTATAAAAATTAATAAAAAATAATTATTAAAAGTGGCAAATTTGATTTAATTTATTAAGTTTTGCTTTAATGTTCGCCAAGTTCAAAAGAGTGTTTTAATTTGTTTTTTCTCTGTGGTAATATTCTTGACCATTTGAAAAGCAATTCATTTGGTGTTTCTCTGGCATATTTGTCCCCTGAAAAACAATATATATATATATATATTATTATATTATATATAGGTTATATATTTATACTATATATAATATATATATATATATATTATATTTATATATATTATAATATATATATATAATTATATTTTATTTATCTTATTTATTTATTTATTTATTTATTTATTATTTATTTATTTACTTATTATTTAATTTATTTATTATTTATTTATTAGTTATTAGTTATTTATTATTTTTTTATTTATTTATTTATTTAATATACACATCTAATAAAGAATTATATATAGTATATATATTATTATATAAAAAAAATATAAAAATATATATATATATATATATAATATATATATATATATATATATATATATATATATATATATATATATATATATATATATATATATATATATATATATAAAAAAAATATATTTTATTTTTCTATATATATATATATATATATATATAAACAAATCAGATGTTCTCTCCATTTAAATGGGAGATTTAAAAATCATTTTTCTAAATA
>JABUQX010087119.1:10000-16599 GCA_015478945.1 Trachelipus rathkii
ACTAGTTACATTTCGCTTAAAAGATTGAATAGTTGGTTTGTCTTCAAGCAAACCATAAGCTCTAAAACTGCCCTCATGATTTGTAATCAAATAATTAACTGTCAGAAAAGGGGAACTCATCGCTCCAGAGCAATGCTTGATTTGAATTGCTTTAATGCGCTGATGGTGAATCCTGTTGAAAGGGTCATGATTCTTTTGGGAGAAGGTTTGACCTAGTGGTATTACAATGCCTTCTAAAACGGTTTGTTATTACACAAATGGCGAAGTTTTAACAACTTTTTCTGTAGTAGACATGGATGTTGGTTTGATTATTTAACACACTGACTCGGACTAACATTGTATCATTGTAGTATCGATAATCAAGCATATTATATAATTATTGACTCTATATATATTTCTCCTTCTTTTTCTGATTTAGTTAGTTTTATAAAGGTCGGTATATAGTCACATATTATTGTAATACAAGTTAGTCATCGGCTGAGTAATAGATATATTATACTATTATATAATATATATATAAATATATATTAGTTAACTATTTATGGCTTTATACGCCTTGTTTAATTATCTAACTAAAAGTACGTAAATAAATTCTTTATATTATATATATAAATAATAATATGTTAAAATATATATTATATATGATATAAAAATATATATAATATTTATATAATTATAATATATTTTATGTAATTTCTTAACAAAAACAAGAAATAAATTAGGAAAGAGAAGGGACTAAAAATGAATATTTTATTTGAGTTTTAAAAAAATTTCCTAATTATTTTCTTTTACCCAGTCTCAGTTTCTTAATTTAATCACTCATATAAAAAAATTTAGCAATTAAATTTCTACGACTTTATGTTACATATTTTACATGAATAATATTTATATAACGTACTTTATCAGTAAATATATATATATATACCAATATAATTATATATATATATAGCTGAGTACGCAAAGGAACAGACTATCAATCGTTTTGTCTGCACTTTTCAGCAGGACGTAAGTACGATAATATAATATAGTATATATAATAAAGTATATTAAAATGGTTAGGCAATATATTCATAAATAAATAATATATAATATATATCTATATATATAATTTATATATATTATATATATAATACTACGGCCCGGCTGACTAGCTGTTAGATTACGTAATTAGATGTGTATAGGGGTGGGATAGTTATCTATTGAGGTCTTTCGCTTATTTTCTACTAGGCGAGCCAGGCAACATGGATCAATTTATCAGTGTGACAACTTACCCTGTCATAGTTAAAACTCTGGTTCTTCCAACGCGCTTTTACACGCAGAGATTTCAGACATACAAAAGAAAAGAAAGACTAGATAAGTAAATGATTCATCTATAACTTCCTCTACTCATATAGTAATTCTTTGCCAGCTTGAAAGCTTAGCAAATTAATAGAAAAGTGGATGGCAAGTTCACCACATGTGTCTTGAGAATCAGCGTACTATAGGCTGATTACTTGTATTAATACGTTTTTCTGGGTAGATATCTGGACTGGCGAGATGTCCAGTCAAGCATTCAGTAGAATTCGAAGAATCAATCTATAGAGAAAGCGCACTTCTTTTTGCTTTTTCGGGAGAAGGTCAATAGATCTTAGCCTGTCTGAAGAAACAGAGAGATAGTCTCTTTTAGCGTATCAGTAATTGGTCATAGGCTTGGTGTTGCGCCAATTGTCCTCAGAAATTCTTTAATGTGGGCCTTAGAAGTCCCACAGAAGGTTCGGGCCGCCGCCCACAGATAAGAGACTGTTTCTTCTGGGCTGCTTCCTGGTGTGGGAGGCGATCGAGCTTCGTCGCTATGTGTTGTCGTGTGGAGGTACACTTTGATGCTTCGTTGTTGTGTGTGTGTGTGTGTGTCGTGTGTGTGTTGTGTGTTGTGTGTGTGTGTGTGTGTGTGTGAGAGACGAGAGAGGGAGAGAGAGTATTTTTAGAGGGTTTCTCTCGAACATCTCTTAATCTAGAATTCATATCAGATTAACTATGTTGCGTTGAGGCAGTTGCTGTAGGGTACGTTGACATTTCCAAACCAGTTTAGAGTCATTCAGGAAGCTCAAGAATGAGCCCGGTAGCCGCCTGACTATCAGTTGCACAGCAATCTTTGCCTTCTTCTGATTTTTCTATTGTTTATTTCTGTAGTTTAAATTTGAATTATAGCGTAAATCTCCGCTTGAAAGATAGTGGGAAAAGCATACCCAGAGCTATACTGTGGAGGCCTGCAATTGGGTCAGTCCGCGGCCAGTCCACCTATCTATCAGATCATATCACTGTAGGGACAGGATTAATTTTGGTCCAATTTTATGCGAGCTTCCTGTTAATTGAAACACATCGGAACAGGATTTGTAAAGATCAGTGAATTTTATACTTCTTTTACAAAGTCTATTTTTATTGTTTTGCGCCATTAGTCCGATGACTACACTGCCCATTATATGTGTATCTCTTGAGTAAATCTTCAAATTCGAAGGTGTCCGAGTCCATAGATTTTTAGTTTAATTTGACCAAGAATGGCCGGTCTGGTTGCACATGACATGGCCTACCTTCTGATGTGCAAATATAGGGGAAGGAGGCAGATTCAACAGTGCTTCCATAGCTGCAGTAGGGCATGTATGCATTGCCCTTGTGATCGGCTAGGAGGCAGGTATTGATCTGCAAGCCTTAAGTACTCTTTCCCCGTTTTCCCATGCAAGGTCTTTGTTTCAATATACCTTTTCATATCCACCAACCAACTCCATTTCTTTGTGCTTTGTAACCGGAATTCTACAATAACAACAACCATACTTCCATTCAGTTCGAAGGTTGACCTATGCCAATCTTTTCCTAAACTCCCCATATTTACTACTACTACTCTATATTATTATGCAAAATTTGATTAAATCTGGGTTCTTCCTAACGTTAGTTTATTGTTTACTTAGGTAATTATATCAGACTAGCTCACTTTCTGTAAAAAGTAAGAATTTACTGATTCTCCAGTTTATTTAATTCTTATTTTATATTTTGGTAGCCTTTATTACTATACAAATAGTGGAATTCATTATTGCGAGTAAAATTGCAATAAATTTTATCCGTGTATTTCAACTTCCTCTTCTGGTGAAGGGCACTATTACTGCTTGAAAACGCTTTTAACGATTTTTAAGTTATAGTTTTGTTGGATTGATGTTTTAAGTTCCTTCCACGCAATGACCAAATAAAAATTAACTTTATAAATTTGGTAAAGATAATAATTTGAGTCGGAGTTGTTGCTGCACATGAGTTTCATTAAGACCCCTCTATGTGTTGCCTTTCTAATAATAATTAATTGTGTCTACTAATATGAGCCTTAGGCCTTAATGTAATTTTGTTGTTTTCAGGAAGAGACAATTTATTTCCGATCTCTTTGAGTAGTTCTTGATAGGGCCCGGCGCTAGAGGAATCTTTTCAAAGTCATCTCTCTGCAAGTCATAGCTTCAGCGGCTTTTGTAAGCCGCTACAACGCAGCTTATTAAACCCTTAAGTTTAGTCGTCCGGGATTGCACTGAGTTTGGTGAGGTAAGGCAGTTTATTGAATCTTATGAGGCTTAGAAGGTAAAGAGAATATCGATACCACAATGATAGGTCAAAATATTTGACAGAAATTAAGAATTAGAACAATTTACCCTCCAACGCCTTTACATTTTTAGATATTATTAAAATTTTAAACTTCACAATCATAAAGGATTCCGATAGACCGCCGCTGTCCTTCCGCTTTGATAGGCTTCGTCGTAATTTTTTATGAAATTCTGGTTATATATATATCCCATGGAGACAAAAATATAAATTTTGGAGGAACTAATAAATAGAAAGATACCGTGACACTTGACGAAGATGAAATCTATCGCCAAATAGTTAACCTTAATATCCGACTGTTCTTGCGTATTTTTAAGAGATATATAGTGTAGATCCATAGTATATTATAATAGTTTTTTATATCCTGCTCACTTGAATGCGTTGGGGCCAAATGAAAACCATTGGGGCATATTAAAACGAATTAAATTTTTATTATGTAATTTACAAATATGATAAATTCCTGTGAAGGAATTCTTTATACTTGAAAGAAAAAGGGAATTAGGCTTTTTCTTTTTTCTTTTCAGAACCAGCCTCTTGAGCTGCGAGTTTTTCTACTGCTGAGAGTTAAGTTGAGGTGAATTTATACCTGAAGTTGAAGGTTGTACATTTGCGAATAGCAGTATCACTATTACTTTGAATAACTGAATTTGATTTGCGCGGATCAACTTGATGCTTGGTACCTTCTGGATAACGAAGTTAAAGGAATAGGACTATATAGTTGGAGTTTTGAGAAGTGATACCCATATTAGCTCACCGGTTAGGCTGAATGATTGAAAGCTTCCAATTGCAAGGTAGAGAAGATGACAAACAGCGATAAACAGATTTCTAAAGCCGGTGCTTTTTCATGAAACAGCACTTCCTGCTCTTATTGTCATCACCCGCGAGCAATGACTTCCCAAGAATCTGGCGGCGATAGCGGCAGAGAGGGTCTAGGCTTGTTAGTGTGTTGATCAGACTAATATCTCCACGCGGCTTAATTTCTGTGGTCCTGGCGCAGGCAGCTCTGACTGGTAGAGTTTCTGAGCTTGTTCTGACGCAAATTTAATAATAGATAAGACTCATAACGCCATATTTCCTGAAAGTCTCTAAAAAAAACTCGCTTCCTTCGAGGCAGTTGAGAGACGTTTTCTGGCTAAAGGTCTTGTGTTTGTATCCGGAGGACAGGTGTTTTTCGCATATGGGGGATGGGGGGGGTGGAAACTACTTCAATTGAATTATGAGGTTTGACAAAATGAAATTGCCATAGCAGGCTTCACAAAGAAATCTTGGAGCAATAATCTTCAATAATCATTATCTGCATGACCTATCGGTTAAGGTCTTGAATTGTAACATTGCTGATATTTGAAATACTTGTTAACCAGTTGAAAGTAGGTTTACATAAGGTTGCTTTAGTATAGTTTTTAATAGAGAGCATGCCTTAACTGTTTCGTAATGCAATTCTCTCAACAACTGATCCACGGCGCGCCCCCAACTGGATATTAGCTTGGAATCTTGTAATGTTTGTGTTATTGATAACGCATATTTCGGTAGAACAGATATCTGAAAGAGGACGGAGACCACAAAGATTCTTAGCAGTATCTTTCCAAATTTTCCAAAGCATATTTCCACCCTTGTTTGACCCAAATTCCTGGCATTGTCCTGAGTACAAACCGAAGGTATGCGCCATAATCATTATTTTGACCGGTTGGGAATGAAAAGAGCTAATAAAAAGGGATTCAGTGGACATAAATCTTTGGACAGGGAAATATATGGAATCAAGATGAATAGTCGGCTCTGGAGGAATTTTCGGTTTTTAAGCGAGAGTTAAAGGGCATGTGTAGTAACAAATTAATATAGATAACATCTTTTGAAGTTCCTCCCGCTTATCTTTTACACAAAGCGGGATTGTGGTCCACCTGGGTACAAAATCTCCCACATCTGCACAACCCAGTATGGGCCAACGCAGGGAATAACGCCACGAAAACATTAAGCGACCCTCTAATCATGGAGGAAGGAAATTTACGTCATTTTTTTGGGATATTTAAAACAAATAAGCAGGCGTATAATCTGTTATTTTTTTTTTTGGTTGCAAGCTATACAGTCTGACAAAACATTCTTTACCAAACTCTGGTCTGCTGGGCCTTTGGTAATCCCCAGAAGCAATGAGAATCTTGATGAAATTGATTAGTTTCGGGTTTGAACACCCAAGTGTTGACCATTCCTAGAATGAAATCTCCTTATTGATTATTTAATCTAGTTGAGATGTGATCTCTTGCAAAAGGAGTTGATTTTATCACATCATCATTATATACCCAAGATAAACGTGTTTCTCTTGGCAATTCTCCCTTGGGATCGGATGAGGCCTTTATCATCTATGAATAAATTAAGCTGATTGACTAGCAGTGGAATTTCATCCTTTTTAGGATTTTGGAGAGAAATAATATCTCCTTAGAAAAAACAATGCTGCTGCATTATCTTCAACCAATAGAGTTGAGCTTTCTGATCACAATCTTTCATCCAGCCCCTTACTACTGCTCTACTAATGAATTTTGAATATTTTTGAAGTTACCCTATAAAGCTTATGTACACTTGAAGTAATTCTTTAAAATGGTGATAAGACTGAGTAGCTACCACAGATGTTGTGAAATTGTAAAGTCTTTTCCTTATTGCCTCTAAAACAAACATTTAAGTTTACTAAATAGGCCATTGAGATTGATTTAGGAGAATCCAAGAAGGATTTCTCTCAAAAAAAAGGTAATTTTCGAAATAAAGAAAATTATGTAACACCCCTGGTAATCAGATCTGCTGGGTTTTCGGCATATTGATGTAAGCATAAGAAAGAAATTCGATACTTGTAACTCCTTGCCAATTTGATTTTTTGATTTCATTTTCCTTTGAGCCTATTGTTTACAAAAATATTTTTATTTTTTGCTCTTACCCAGACAGGAGCCATGAAAAAACTATTTGAGCATCTACAACAAACACCATTTATATGCTTTTTTGAACTG
>JABUQX010087122.1:0-40266 GCA_015478945.1 Trachelipus rathkii
GAGATAGAGAGAGAGAATAAAAAGGGAGGAGTGACGGGAGAGAGACCGGATCAAAGACGATGGCGAAGAGAAGAAGTTATAGAGTGGGATGAAGGGTAATTAGAGTAGAGTTAGGGAATTGTTATTTGTAGTAAAGAAGGAATGGGATGGTAGATGTTTTGGAATGAGTTGAGTGCGGAGAGGAAAATAGTGAGAGGACCTAATGTGGACCTAGTAAAGTATTGACTTTCAAACACAAGGGGCAAATTACAACTTCCCCTACTTCAGAGACATAAACATTTCGAAATTATCACAATAACAAAATTGACCAATGTATTTACATTACCAAAATTAATCAATTGTTGCTCTTGGTTTATTTCTACAGGAAAAACCTCTTTTGCGCATGCACCTTCTTACCTTTATATTTGGATCTCTTTAGAAAAATTGTAAACTGTGTTATTTTCCCCCAACTCAGTATCACATCTAAACAATACCCACTTTTCTCACTCATATTAATAATATAACACAAAAATCACAATTCCAAATTTCATCAAACACTAACTTACATACACCAAATTAATAATAATAATAAATAATAATAATAATAATAATATTATTATTTTTTCTTATAAATTCAGTACGTCTAAGAGTTTTTGATCTTGGTATCCACGAGTCAATAATGACTTTGCGCGCTATTAACAATTAAGTATGGTTCTCACGAATATCACGCTTTGACGCCGTGCTCCGGCTAATTGAGTTCCCATTTTTTAACCTAGATCCGATCCACTTAATGTTACTAGAGCAAATATATAGCGAATATAAACTTATATTAACCGTCACTGGAGCGGATTATCTCAGTAGAGCCCATTTGAGATAAGATGAGGGGAGAATCCTTGGATCCTTTTTTTTCCAAATCAATGAACTCCATCACAATATAGATGATCAATTATTTGTAAATAAACCACTAATTCAATTTTTTCTTCTTTTTATCTTTCTCTGGGTTTTCACTTCCCAAATCGCCGAATCTCTATCTCATCCATCACAGCTTGATTCCATTCCTGTTGTTCAATCACAAATAGGACAACTTCGTAAGCAATCGTCGTCGATTCTTGTCACGATATTCGCTTGCTTCAAATCTGTGTACAGTCTCCTTCTTTTACCCGTGCTGCGTCAAGCCAAAATGACGAATAAGGCCTGAATTTTATCATTATTTATCTCTTATTATCATTATTATTATTATTATAATTATTATCTATCTTACTGATTAATTAATCACTTATTATTATTATTATATTATTATTTAATTATTCTATTATTATTATATTCGGTAGGTGTTAATAATACAAATCTCTTGTATCCATATCAGCTGTAGTCGCCCCTCAGAGTTCTGGCTTTAACTCCAACATTTTTCCTACTTCTTCATTTCTCCATTCCACCTCCTTGTTCTCCTTCTCTCTCTCAATCACTGCCCTTATCTTCACATTCTCTCTTCTTTGCCCTCCGCGGCTCTCGCATCCATTTAAACTCTCCTCTCTCTCTTGATCTCTCTCACAAATGTTTTCTCTCCAGTGTAATTTTTGAATTTGACACTCTTCTCAGAGAGGATTTGTACTGACGCCACTGGAAATCTGTTCTGCGTCGCTGAGAAAATCGCTCCTGTTTGCGAATGGCAACTAGTCTCATATTTTCTTAGATTCATCACTAATGCGCTTGTCGCGCGTGCGGTTCGCCCAGGAGTGTCGAGCTGAGAAAATTCTTGCGATTCTCGGGCATTCAACCGCGATATAAAGTTAGGTTTCGCGCGGTTGAGGTAGCAACATTGTTATTTTTTTGATGAGTATTGCTCGTTGATACCATTTTCATCGTTTCATTTTATAAAAATAGACTATAACCATTTCTTGTTTAATAATAATAATTATTATCTCACCTATTCAAAAATATACTCATCACTGATCCCTTCACTCTATACTTATTCCATTAATTCTTTCGGATTTGCTTTTATATAACCTGGTCTTAAACAGTTATATTAACTATAATAAGCTCAAATATCTTTGTGACCTCTATTATATAAGTAGAATATAAATATCCTAGGATCAACCTTATCATAATACATATTTTTATATTTCACCATCTACCAAGACTCCCGTTCTGGGAAAATTTCTGGCAGTTCTAAGAGCAAAATTTTTCATATCTATCGCGAAGTTGCTCCGCCACTAATTCTGGAAAGGTCATTAATATTTCATTTACTGATATTTCAAGCTGCGAGGAGAATATGCTTGTTACTGCATATAGAAATTGGTTTTTGAATCAAGTAAGTTGATTCAGGCTAGACAGCATTATCTTCCCTCGGTCCCACCGATGTGCAGGGTCTCCTCGAAATACACACAGTGAGGAGGTATCAGTGAGCACAGAGCATAAAAAAAAGCACAAAAATTATTATATTGTCTCTATATAAATGTATATTTGTGTGACCACACAAATCAAAAAAATTTTTCATTACGTAGAGAAACTAACTATATGAGTATGTGAGTGTGGAAGTTAAGTACAATGGATAAGTTGACTAAATATGAATTAAAAATAAAGTATTATTTAAAACCTTTAGTTTATCCACAAGACATTAAATTTTTAATATAACAGTTAGGGAACGATAGTTAAATTATGCATCAGAGAATATTAAATATATATTATATATATATATATATAATATATGATATAATATATAAGTATAATTATTATATATTATATTAATAATATATATTTATTAATATATATATATTATATTAATTAATTATATAATTAATAATATATTATATTAATATATCTAATATATATTAATATAATTTAAATATATATTAACATATATATATATATATATATATTATTATATAATATTATATTATATATATATAATATATATATTAATTATATATATATATATATATAATATATATTATATATATATATATTTATATATATATTATATAATATAATATATATTAAATTATATATTTTATGAAGAATAGGATATGAGGTGTGGAATATATAAAGGATATTTGGAGTGATTTATTTTTATTTTAAATATCTTGGGGTGAGGTTAGCTGATACCTACTAAAAAAGAGATATTGGGATAACCTAATGGCTCTAGGTAATTAACCAATACAATTGATTATATATGGTCAAATTGTACCCTTTAGTGTCAGGAAACTGTTACCAATATATCTCACAATATGGGGAGGTTAGAGTTGCATCAATTTACCTATTCTATTTAGGGTAAAGGTAGAATATTTTAAGTAATAAGAAACTTCGCACTATGCATTATGTCAATATGTATTGGATCACTGTTCAAGAGATCCGAGAGGCGGGAAGGAGAGGTTACTCATAGCTCCATCCATCTATTGAACTAAGGGTTGAATCAACCTCAGTGAGATTATAAATTTACTAATCTCTATAATAATTTTGAGCGTCATTGAGTGCTTGCGTTATAAATATAAGTTGAGGCTATTGAATAGATAATCTATTTACCTCCACAATTAGTGCGGTAATAAGTTAGTGATTTACAATATACGACCAATTATAAGACGTATATAACATAATAGCTTATTAATGATATATAAATGCATTTTTTATTTAAACACAAACTATTATATATTTATTTTTATAAGTATATTTCCATATAATTACTAAAATTTATTAATTATGATTTTCAATATATTAATTAATATATAGTATATATATTAATATATATATATATATATATTATATATATATTATATAATATATAATATATATCATATATTTATAATTATATTAATCATATATATATATATATATATATAATATATAATATAATATTAATATATATATATATTATTAATATATTAATATATAAATATAATATTATATCATATATAATATATAATATATATATATTATATATATATATAAAATATTATATATATTAATATATTATATTTAATAATATATAATTTATATATATATTATTATCTTATATATATATATTATTTATTAATTAATATATATATAATCATAATATTTAGTTGTCAATAGAAATAACTAAGTGAGTTGAACCTGTACCCTTTGGAGTGTAAACATGGCATATTTACACAAGAGTGTATATATTCACAATCACAAGAACCTAAGATTTGAGGCTATAATAAAAATGAAACCACAATCTATTTACCGACTCTGAATAGTCTCTCAACGTCGTTTACCTCAAGAGGAGCCCGCAGAGGCGTGTCTTGGACACCTAACTTCCCGACGGGCCTTCCACACCTGCCCTATACAGCGTCGGTAGTCTAGAAGAAGCCGGATTACCCACTAGGGTTAATTTCAAGTTTTAATCACCCTGGTACAGAGTGAGTGGTGGTTACGGTCTGCCTCGAGAAATAATAAAATATAAAACGCTATGAATCTCATATTATTGGTGTTACTAGTGTACTAAAACTAGGTCTTAGAGATGGTCGAAGAGAAACACCATATACAACTTTTATCACGTTACCGAAATGTACTATAAGATTAGTAGTATTCTACACCAGAAGCTGAGTTACCTGGCACACCACACACACTATCGAGACCACGCATTGTGCTATAACAAAGACGACACACACACCTATTATTTACCACCATACTTGAAAAGCTTAGTTTTCACAAGTGAGGAAGCGAAGGCGTTGATGTCTTGTGACATACATCTAAACCTCACGACTGGAGCCTCTACCCGCCAACACTCGGTTGTACAGGGCATTACAACTGGGTAATATTTTTAACATATATCACTAGGAACATTATTAAGTTATTTTTTACAAAGATATTTATGTTGCAAATAAAACGCAAACATATTATTTGTACTATATTTCAAATGAGTCCTAAATGTGGTATGGAACCTTACCCTTGAAAAATGGTTACTCCATTAGTGAGTTACTATATATCCTTGAGCACCACGAATATGCTAAAAGGTTATACCGATCATATTATCCTCTGAAAACGCTTAGCTTCCCAAGAGGAGCGAATGTATTAGGGTTTCACTTTTTATAGCCAATAGTTTTAAGCCAAATGATATAATATATATAATGGTATATATATATATTAATATATATAATTAATATATATATAATATTATATAATATATATTATATTATAATTATATATATATATATTAATATATATATATATAATATATATATATAATTTAATATATATATATTTATTGTAATGTAATATAATATATATAATATATATATATTAATATATATAATATATATTATATAATATATATATTATAAATATAATATATATATAATATATAATATATTATTATTATTAAATATTATATATATATATAGTATATAATATATAATAATGGATTTATATTCATTTATTATAATGACGGGATAATGTTTAATAGAAATTAATATTAAGTTGTATTTATATTTATTTTAGTATATATTTATGGCAATAACATATATATATATATAATAATATATATATCAATATATTGATTATAATATATACATAATATTATATCATATTATTAACAATAATTATGGATTATTAAAATAAAATATTATACCTAATATACATATATATATACCATTATACCATTTAAGTCTAACATATAATACATTAAATTTAATATATATAATATATTATATATATAAATATAAATATACCCATAAAAAAATATATAATACCATTTAACTACAAACATACTATAATATTACAAGATACATTATATACTATTAATATAAATATATAATATTATATAATAATATATATATAATATATATTAATTATCTTTATATTAATATATTATATATATATATATAATATTATATTAAGTATATATATTAATTATATATGTATATATATATATAATGTATAAATGAAATAAAAAGGTATTAGGATGGGGAAAAAAGTTATACCTTCTACCAAATACTAACAGCTTGAAATGGGAAGAAGGATAGATGGATATACTTTGGAAAATACACAGAGGTATACTATGTTATCTAGACGAGTATTTAATAACGAGAAGATGATATGAGGTGAGGAGTCAAGGTAAGGATAATTGAGGTGAAATTAAGTTATAGATATGTAAAGAGGTGAGTGGGATAAGGTAAGGTTGTGTAGTCCAGGTAGAGTATCAGGATGAAATTTCGGAGGGGGAAATGTGGTTTTATGTATATCTTTGTGACGCACAATACACCTATAATGATGAATGGATAGTAGCGTAATATATTATTTGAGGAGGAGGAGAGATGAGGAAGATTTTATAGAAGTGAGTTGATTATGAAGTGTGGGTAAAAGGTATTGGTGTTGATAGACTGATAAAATTTGTCTATTGGGCGATTGAATGCAGGAGTGGAAGGGAGGGGGTGGGACGAATAATAGGACATTTGGTTAGAGAGGAGACGAAAGTTAAAATATAGAGGCAAAGTCTGTTAGCACCACTTGTGTGATGCTGTTTTAGAAAAGAAGAAGTGAATAGTGCGCGATACTTGGTGCACGCTAAGACAGTTGAAGGAATCATAAGTACAACATGCGAAACACAGTGATGATATCATCGAGGGGTAGGCTTGAGGTACTAAGATTAATGTGTGTTGTATACAATAACCGGGAAGGATAGAGGCCAGATCGGCTAGATGTAAAGCTGTAAATTACGGAAGAGACCGGCGTGGCACGAGTGGAGGAAGAGATTGTGAGTCTGTCGGTGAAATACTCTAATTGGCATGCGTCATTTCACAGGATAAGGTGCCGAAAGAGGAAGAGGGTGACGGTTTAGAAGGACTAAACAGGGAGAAAAGAGGAAGTAGAAAGGATGAAGTCGAGAAAAATAGGGAGGAGACCAGTGTGTAAATGAGCGAGTGTTGACGATGTAGAGGTATGGAGGGAATAGTGTGAACGAGACGTGGAGAGGAACGGGACTTTGGGAGGTGAGAGAGGGACATCGTGCTGAATTCGAAAAGAGAGGAACAGATTAAGTGAAGGAGGCTAGAAAGGGTATGTGGAGTAAAAAAAGTGGGTGCAAGGCAAAGAAATAAAAGGAGTGTGAATGGTGACACTAGGCTATGGGTGAATGAGTGGTGAAAAATGAAAAAGGAGGCTTATGTGAAATGGTTGGGAGGTAGGAAGAGGAAAACTGGGAGGAATATAGAAGGGTTTTAGAGTGGCCAGCATAACGAGGTCGGCTGGAGAGGACGAAGAGAAGAACAAAAGATGAATGGTGTAGAAAATGACGGAAAATTTTGAAATTTTAAGCAAAATGTTCTGGAAAGAAGTAAGTAAAAAAAGGAAGAAGAAGGCGGGGTTGTGGGAGAGGATTAAGGGAGGAGATCGGGAGTGGATAGGAGGAGAGGAAAGGGTGAGGAAAGAGGTGGGGGAGTGGGAGCTTTTAGTGGATTAATTGATGAAGTGGGTGGGGGGACGGGGAGGAAGAATTTTGCAAGAGTGAGGTTGGGAGTGAGTAAATTATGAGGGTAGGGAGAGGTGAGGCGGATACGCTGCGAGGTATATTAGTAATAATGAATGGAGGATAATTAATTTAGAGTGATATATAGCCTAGAAATTATTAAAGGAAAAAAAATGAGGGAAGTCCCGCAGGTACTGGGATGGTGTGAGAAGGAAAAATGTATTGGCAGAAGGAGTGTATAATAGGGGGAAGGAATGTGCTGTATAGGTTATATATAATATAGTTGGGATGGAGTTGGTGGAGGTATCGCAATCAGATTGGGAGATGGTTGTTTGAGGTCCCCCCTGTACTAAGGGGAAATGGTGGAGATAGATGGAATGTGGGAATACAGAGGTATATTGTCTTTTAAGTGTGGTTAAGAAAGTGTATGGTGAGAGAATTAACTGATGAGAATATGTATGAGAGGTTTTATAACGGAGTGAGGAGAATTGGAGGCAAGACAAGGAGGAATTTTAGGGAGGGAAGAGGTGTTGGAGACCTAAGTGTTTAACACTAATAAGTGAAAGCTGTGTGGAAGAAAAAAGTTATAGAGAGGAAGGAAAGTGTATTAGGGTAGGTTTAAGATTTAGCAAGAAAGCATATGATATAATGAATGAAGAGGGGGAGAATTGTGGAGGGTGTTGGATGAAAATGGAGTGGGGGGTAAATTAGGTTAAGGTATTAGGGCCTTTTTATAGGAAAAGTAGAATGTGTGTGAGAGTGTAGGTAGGGAGAGTGATGCATCGAGAGTTTGAGAGGATTGGGCAGGGTGTGTATGTCGCCAGTGGCTATTCAATATTGTTTATGTGAGAGTGTTTGCAGAGAAAGGTGAGGGAGGGGGAGGGGGGTGGAATTGATGATGGGAATGATAGAAGGAGTGAACAGAATACTGTTATGCGTGGACGAAATACTTAATAGCCTAGTTGGACGAAAAGAACGGCGGAAAGGACTGAGGTATTTGGTGAGGGAGTTCTGAGAGAATGTGTGGACAAAAGTGGCTTAAAATAAATCCCTCAGGTATAAGTAAAAAGAGTGGAGAGAAGTTGAGAGGAGAGGAGAGAAGAGAGTGAAAGAGAGGAGAGTTTAGGAGGATGAGGAACACTACTATTATTAAAATTGGAAGAAGTACAGATTTTTAGATATTTAGGGATTGGATTTGGGTAAGGGGGGAGGATGAAGGAGGAGATAAGAACATGACTAGAGTGGAGAAGGAATGAAGGTACCTATTGATATTGTGTTCTGAGAGAAATTAGAAAGGGGGACGGATTTATCACAGAAAGACTGTGGATAGGATTAAGTAAAGAGATTGTACAATATTTTTGTTACCACAAGGTGTAGTTTAAGTATATTGGAGTGATGTGAAATCGATGGGGTGAAATGCCCGGCTCCAGAAGTATAGTTGAAAGTATTTGGATGAATAATAGGGGTTGAGATAAGCGGTTTGTGGAAGGTTAGCCGATAAGGGAGAGATTAAGGGAATAATAATAGGTAGTGTGAGGTGAAGAGATGTGCTTGGAGGAAATGGGTTGGTAGAGGGGGTTATATAAAGATAAGAGCGGAGAAAGGTAGGTATAAATGTTAAGCCTGGTTTTATATATATATAAGTAGGCATCTAAAGTGAAAAATGGATGAACGTAGAAAGCTGATTATATGAGAGAGGTATTTTGAGGGGTAAGTAAGGTACTGGAGGATATAGGAAGGCAGATAGGGAGACCCAAGAAGGAGTAGTGTAATGGATGGTGAAATTAAAAGTAGTAGATATGCTCTATGAGGGAAGTAGAAGGGGAGGGATGAGGAGGAAAGAGGGTAGAGTGTATTGGCGAAATATAGAAGGTGTGAGGTGGAGGAGGTTGGAGTAGATGGCGAGATGAGGGGAAGGCGGTGATAAGAGATGTAGAGCTTCTGTACGTATCCTTGATTTTAGCTTTCTTCTCTCTCTCTCTCTCTCATCTCTCTCTCCTCTCTCTCTCTTCTCTCTCTCTCTCTCTCTCTCTCTCTCCTCTCTCTCTCTAAATTTGCTACAGTGAATAAATTTAATGCAAAACTACAGACGTATTTGATTACCAGTGAAGTAATCTTGCCTGGTATTTCATTTAATAGTGAGCACGATCGACGAAAAGCCCAAGATTTTACTAAGTCAAGACCTTTTTCGAAAATCTGTTAACCTCAAACTTTCCGAAAAAATTAAATGGCAAACATAAAAATTAAATTAGTAAGTAAGTTGACAACAGATCACACTTATTATTATTTTCTACATATTGTATATATATATATATGATAGTTTGAGCGAGGAGTATCTACTATAATATTTCTACTTATATCTCCTTTTTAAGGGGGAGCATTAAGTCCCATTTTACACATATTATAACCGTTATGTGCTGGCTATACAAACTCATAATTTCTACTTCTCCATGTAAGATCACTTTAATAAACAAGAATTACAGAACACATAAATAATAATGTTGATAATGAACAACATTGCGGAAGTAAAGTCACGTTTTCTTTTAGAAAAGTGTAATATAGTAATTCGAAGATTGTCTTTGATTATTATTAATAATATAATAATAATAAATTAATTATAAATAAAAATAATAATAAATTTAAATAATAAATACAATAAATTGACAATATACATAAATTATTTAATATAAAATAATTAATATAATAAAATAAAAAATATTAAAAATTTTAGTTTATAACCACGTTAGGTCTATTGTTAGTCGTAGAGGATTTAACATACTCAGAAGTTATGTTTGTGTATCAAATATTTTAACATAATTGGCAAATGAAATAGTAGATTTATGGTAATTTTTCACCTTACTTATGTGGGTTATATGCACAACTAAACACTGTATTAATGAGAAACCCGAGATTATATGCAACACAATGTATAAACGCCAGAAATAATATGTAGGAGCTATTAACATCAGAACGGTAAATCACAAATCCCCTCCTATAGTTGAAATTGCTTGTTTTTATTTCAAAAATTTTAATTATCAAGAGATTAGGTAAAATTTCAACTATTTTCGTAATAGCAGAATCTCTTTTTAATATAAAAAATTTAAGCACAATTAACAAATCAAAGTGAAATTTAATGAAATGAATATGAATGCTTGAATGTTTTTTTGAATAATTGAATGTTATGCAGGAACACCTAGTATCTCAATTATGAGTAATTAAATAGTTGTTATATTTGCAAAACAATGTAAGATTATTTCAAATTTATTTGATTTTTTCATAAAATAATTTTTATTAAAAACTATACAAAAAATGTAAATAATTATTAGAATTTTTACAATTTAGAAATTTATTTATTTGTTTAAAGCTGCCCTTATAAAATAATAGTCTTTAAACTTTAACCATTGTCGGGATTCCAAACTCTAGAAGATAGTGATCTAAGGCGAATATTCGGCTCTAGAAATATCCCATTGAACGGGACTGGTTATGGTAAATGAGTTTACATTCTTTTTTATAATTGCTAAACATATGCTCCGTGTAATGAGGTTTAAAGGATTAATGTTCTTTCTGAACAATAAAAATGTGTAAAGTTGTTAGAGATAATTATTACAGCTTATAAGGAATTTATAGCTAAAAAATAATAACTCAATAATAATAATAATAATTAACATTACCAGGTTTAACCCTAAAGAAAAAAATTTATTTAAAGATCGAGGTACATTAATAATACTAATAATACACTCAAAACTCACTATAATACTAATATATAATACCAAATAGTAATAATAATAATATGATGAATAATCATAATAATATAAACATAAGCGTATTCACAAAGATAAATTAATAAATTTCATTTGCGATATCGTCATTCAAATATCCAATTATATATACTAAATTATATATACTAAATTATATACAAATCAGATTACTTAATAATAATAATTAATAATTATTATATTATTTTTAATATATGAATAAATAATCAGCGGGATATACGCACATATTAATAAAATAATTCTAGATTTAATTGATACGTTAAACAAGTTTTATAGTCACTCAACTAAACTATAATGAGGGATGAGACAATATTATGCTTACTTTATATACGATAATAATAAAAATGCTATTAAATGAGTGAGAATAATGGAATAAAGAATGAACTATCACCTCATAAAATAAAAATAATGACTAGAAACATTTTATACTTTTAATTCTTATTTTTATAAACTTTATTAGAAATACGAGCTTTATTCCAAAAAATATTATAATAGGAAGGTAACACCGAGTGAGAGAGAAAATAAAACAATAATAATCAATCATCGTAATGTGATGATAGATACAAATATTTACGATTCAATAAATAATAATAAAATACAGAGTAAATTGATTTTTAAATCATAAGCATTTGAGTGTAGATGGGAGAATGATGAATCGAATGTGAGAGAGACTTAATGAGATCGAGAGTATTGATAAATAATAATAATATATAATAATAATACTAATAATTATATAGATATAGTCAATGAGAGTTGAGTAAATATGATGAAAAGTAATAACATAATTATAATGGTATTGAGGATTAAAAATGGAAATAATCAATAGTTATATTCATAATAGGAGAGATAAAATAATTTTTAACGAATACCAATTAATAATAATTGAGCAAATAGAGAATAAAATTAATATATAATGTAATAACACTTAAATTGACATATGAAAGACTTATATCAGTATAGATGCAAGAATAATAATTAACAAAAAAATTATAGTTGGTTGCGTATAGATAAAGTATCAACTTTACCATCATCCTCGAGAATAAAATAATAATAATAATTTTGAGATGTACACAATTATTATAATTATTATGAGAGTAGATAAAAAGTGAATAAGATAATACAAAGATACGTAATATAAAAATACAATAATAATAATAATATAATATTAAGTGGATTATTACAAAGTGAATAACAGACCTAAGAAATAACACAACTGAATAATGCAATAAGTAATAATGCGATGAATAACTTAATAGTAAATAATACATACTAATAATAATCATAAATAATAATTGAGAATAGATTGCACACACATAATAAAAATATATATATTAATCACTAGATTAATATATCAATAATAATATAAGTAATATATATATATAATAGCTAAAATAATGTCCAAATGATAGAAAATAAACACTCAATACTTGAGAATTAATATATAACTGTTTATATTAATAATATATAGTCATTATAATTATATTCCACTGAGAGAACAATAATACACTCACAAAATAATAATGAGATAATGAATCTTATATTATTATAACTCTTCATGAGACAGACACTAAATGCTAATCACGAATTCTTTTATATAACTCACTAAAAAAGTATGTCTTTGGAAAACTGAGAATCATATCCTAAGTAAAATAACAAAGTCAGCGAGAGAAGTGCAAAACAATCGCGCTCTGATCTAAAGACATCTTTTAGAATCATTGAATATTGAAATTGTTACATGTGACCAATAAGTTACCCACAGAAAAAAACCAACACGTGCAAACGCCAAATCTTAAACAAAAATCACAATATATCAGAGAGAAATAGAACCATCAAGAGCGACGGGACGTGGTGTGAGCGTGTGCGTGAAGAGGAGTGATGAGTGATGGAGAGTGGAGGGTGAGGTAGTGAGTGAGTATAGCGCTCTCAATATAGGAATTTCTGTGAGTAGTGACGGAAAGTAAATAACCATTCAATATAATATAGTATATATATATATAATATATATATATATATATACTTCCACTAATTTACTCACCTATACATTTTACAGTATAATAGATACTCACCAGATATCTAGCTCCGTGATGAGAGCGATGTTTATACTTCTCCCTATAAGTTTAAATATAAGAATGAAATATATATATTAGAAAGGAGAAGTCTATTATTTGAATTTTGAGGTGACCATGGTATAAAATCATAAAAATAATATATACTGTTATAATAACAATCATTATATTCTATAAACATTATATATATATATATATATATAATATATATATATATATATATAATATAATATTATATATAAACACTTACACTACTAATAGGAATGGTTTGAAAAGTAGAATGGTTGGGGCAACTGTAAACAAAGAAGAACAAAACAGAAGAAAAGAAGAAACGGTTGGAACTCGCTGGTGTAACCTCCCAATGGTATCTATAATATATATATATATATCTATAGAACTTACTCGAGTAGAGATATATAACTTGTAATTTCAGGTAATGATCCAATACAATAATTATTTATATATAATAAAATTTATATGACTATTATTATATATATATATGATTAATAACTAATATATACCTATTATACTTTATTAGGAATTATAATAACTATATATATATAATATATATTAATATTATATATAATATATATATTATATATATATATAATAGTTTATATATATATATATATATCTATATATTATATTATTAAATATAATATATATATTATATATATATATATATTAATAATATATATATTATATATATATATAATATATATTATATATATATATAATATTATATAATATAGTATATAATACTAATATAGTATATATATATATATATTAATATAATATATATATATAATAAATATATAATTATATATATATATATATATATAGTATATATATATAGTTTAGTATATATATAGGTCACCGATTAATGGTGTAATAATAGTAGCCACAATACTATCAATATAAATGATGAAAAACTACATATAACTATGACTATATATAACTATATATATAAGCGTGATAAAAATATAAGTAGAACACATATTAGCATGGAGATTCACTCACTGGCAAATAATTTTAACAGAGGATAAACCTGTAAAATAAAAAAAAAAAAAATTCATTATCTCGAAAAAATATAACAATAAAAGCACAGGGAATAATATGATATAATATATGATTTTTATTGGCTAACCTTGTATAATAACTTTAGGTTAGGAAAATTGTAAAAAAATAAAATAAAAATTTAAACATAATAAATTGGCTTTTTTTTTTTGGGGGGGAGGGTGCTGGGATATAATATATAGTTAATTAATATATATATAATATCATATAATAATATATATAATATAATATTAATATAATAATATAATTATATTATATTATTATAATATATTATTATATTCTATAATATATATATTATATATATAATTATATATTATATATATATATATATATATATATATATATATTATATATATATATAATATGATATTATTATATTTATAATACTAATATTAATTCCTTTTATTTAATAGGGGTATACTTTTTAAAACAATTCATATTATTCAAGAATTGTTCAATGATAAGAGTTGGGTAAGTCTACATCAGTCCCATATACGTCTGGCAGAATATTATTCATAGGGTTAGTGTGGAGCTCGACGCGCGTTCTTCGTGTGTGTCGGAGAGACAGGCGGGAGACACGGTTTCTCACACACACATAGCACTAGAGAGGGACTGGGTGGTGATGGAACGCCTAGGCTGCTATCCTCCGAAAATGCACGAGCGGACAGCTCCTACTACACTCACTAAAATACCAAAAGAGCGGGGGTTCCGGAGACCTCCATCCTCTGTAGGATGTGGCGAGCGAATTTAGTGCCAAGCCTGCCATGTAAACATAAATATGATTAACCATTAATAATTATATTTATAATTCCTAAGTTTTCCCCCCGGAAGGCAGAGAGAACCCGACTCCTGCCCTAAAATCGGTATATAGTATGTCATAGTTTTAAATACCCTTTTAGGGTATTTCATTATAGTTAAAAAACAAATTTAATCGAAATATATATATAATCTATATATTTTTATTTATAACAATTAAACGTATAATAGGTCTCTAAATAGGTACTCTCTAATTAAACATAACATCAAATAATTATTCACATCACAATAAAATTTATTATTTTTTATTTTAATTATATTATTATTTATACATTTTCCTATTTCCCAAAATATTACGTAAATCAAATTTATTACTAAAAAATTAATGGGTTCGAACCCGGAACCCCATATATTGGGTACACACTAATATAAAACATTGAATGAATATTAATTATATAATATAATATATATATATTATATATATATATATATATATATATATATATAATATATTAATAAAATATAATAATATTATGGTATATATATATATAATATATTATATATATATATATATAATATATACTTTTTTTTCATAAATTTTTAAAATATAATAAATTTAATAATCATGAAAATTATTTAATTTTTTCTTATATTATTCTTCATATTATATATATATTTAATAATATAATATATATATATATATATATTAATATTATTAATTATATATGTTTTATTACATTCTATCCGCCTAAAATTTATAGGACCAGCATTCCAATTGCAAAGTATTCTTCTTCAGGTTAGACAAATTTTTGTAGTATCATTTTGAGTATACTGGGATTGTGGCTTCTAGAGGCTGTACCACTAATATATATTATATGTAATAATATATATATATTATTATTATATATATTATCATTATAAATATTATTATTATTATATAATAATGATATATATATATTAATATATTAATTTATTATAATTATAATACATATAATTAATTATATAAATTATATTATATTAATAATATAATATATATATATTATATAAATATATATTATATATTAATATTTATATATTATATATATATATTCTAATCTAATATAATTAATATAAATATAATAAAATATATATTAAGATATTAATATATATATTATCTATAGATTTAAATATTATAATTACTGTATTATAATATACTATTAAATTAATATTATATATTATAGTATATATATATTATATATTATAATTAATAATTAATTATAGGATATATATATTCATATAATAATTATTTAATACTCTATTATATTTATATAAATATATATCATATATTTATAGTGATATATTTGTTTCTGTTATATAATAATTATTATTAAGAGAGCTATATTGGTTAGTTTGTAGGTGTTTGGTGGAGTGTATGTACGGTGGGGGTGTGTTAGTGTGAGTTGATGTAGTTGGAGGTAAGGTGGTATTTTTATTCAATTGTGATTACGTATTTTTCCCTGGTAAGTTGAGTTATTTTAGTTTGTATTGTGAGGTGAGTGGAGTGGTTGATTTATTTTATTTATGAGAGTTAGATATGATGAGGGTTGTACGGCTATTATGTAGGTGGTTATGGGGAGGTTGTGTAGTTAGTATTTGGTCAGTTGTGTTTTGGAGGTTGGGGAGGGTGGGTACGGTTAGAGTGTATGTTATGTTGTGGGGGGAGTGTGATGGTAGTGAAGTGAGGAGTGAGGTATGTGTACATGATGATGTGGTTACTTATGTGAGCTGGAGTAGGTTTGCGTGGCGTTATGGGGTTTCGAGTGTATGAGTGAGGGTGGGTGATGGTGTGGGTGTATTAGTGGTGATGTATGTTGTTTAGTCGTGCTTCAGTAGAGGTGGTTATAAACTAGTGGCGGTTTGAGATTGTGTTGACCAGTTTCTCGAGGGTCGGGCTGTATTTGTTGTGCTGTATCTATGTCCACGTGTGGAAGGTTTATATCTGTATATATTATAGATTAGAGAGGTTTAGTTTGCTTGGAGGTGTAGGGTTGAGTGAGTGGAGGGTGTGTAGCGGTATGTTAGGTTTATGTATGGATGTCGTAGTGATATTACTATCTAGTATGGGTTAGTTTTTGGGTAGTATGGTTATAATAGTTATATAGTAATAATATGGTAATACGAGATAATTATACTAGATAATATATATTTTGGTATAGTGTAGTATATAATATATATTATTTAGAATGGGTACGTATATTTAGTTATTAAGGAGTGTTATACATATGAGGTGTATGTTGGTGTAATAGTGAGATATAGTGTTCATATAGTATATTATATATATTATTAATATTGTGTGTTGAGGGCTTGCCTAAGCTTGGTGGCTTGTGATGGTGTGGTGGATGTTTTTTTGTGAGGTTGAGTTGAGACTGTTGAGTATATTGTGTGAGGTTAATGTGGGGTGAGTGGGTTGTGGGTGTTGGGGGGTTATTGAGTGTAGTTATGGTGTATAATTGGGTATGATTAGGTAATTTTATTTTATAATATGTTAGCATGTAGTGAGGATTTATAATAGTTGATTTCACGTTTTGGTAGTGGTATTATAGTGATTGCGTAGATTACTTATTATAATTATTTTATATAATAAGTGAATAATAGTTGGTAGGTTTGTCTTTGGTTATTATGGTGTTGGTAGAGCTGTGTTAAAGGTGTCTTTTATATGTGAGGCAATAGATTTTGCGTTGTGGGATGGGGAGGTCGTGAGCGGGGGTGATTGTGTAGTGAATTAGAGGCACTAGTGGCCGGCGGGTTAGAGTGTTCGGGAGACGTTTATATTCAACGGCTGGATAATGTAGCTGTGATTGTATAATAGTGTGGGTGTTAGTTACTTAATCGGGGTGCTCTGAGCGGTGGGGTGGACTGAGTGGAGAAAGATAGAAGGAAGTTTAATTTATTTTTATAATCTTACAGAAGTCGTATTACAGTGGGGGTGTCGTGTTTAGAGATGGTATGGTGACATGGTGTTTGCGGTTTACTGGAAGTCTCTGAGTTGTTAGTTTAGCAATGTTATAGTGGTACGTTAATAAATCAGGACAATTTATAAGGGTCAGGTGTTTGCTAATGGCGAATTTGAGTATGTATAATTTCTCTTCCGGTAGATCATGTTTCACCTCTGTTCGTCCGCGCTGCCCTGTTCGTCATCTGTCGGTGCAGTGGTGGTGTCTCTTATTCTGATCTGCTATTGGGGGTGTTCATGTGTGTGGTTCCAGTTTTGTTGGTGAGGGTTAGTCTCTATTCGCGTATCTTGTATCTTCACTCTCCTCTCTGTGTAGTTGTAGTGTGTGAATGTGTGTGTGTGTAGTGTGTGTGGTAGTTGTCTGTGTATGTGTTGTATTGGTGTGGGGTGGGTGTGGTGTAGTTGGTGGTTTGCTGGATGGTGTAGTTTAGTGTGGTGTTGGTTATCTTTTGTATTCTTTCACTCTCTTGCGAGGTCTCGACGTGTGAAGGTGCTTGGTCTGCTGATTTGCTTGGGGTCAGTTTGCTTGTGTCGTACGCTCCTTTCTTGCGTTCTGTGTGTTCTCAGTCTCGATACTCGGTATTGTGATGGTAGTTGGTGGGTTATTGTGTGTTATTATTTTATTTTTGACCGTGAGTGCTGTCAGAGTGTGTGAGAGATATGTTCGTGTATTTAGTAGGGTGCGTGTGTTTGATGTGTGTGGGGATGGTAGTTATTAATGATGAGTGTAGGGGTTAGGAGTGGTGAGGGGGTGTGTATGGAGTTGGGGGTGATGTCGGTGGGGTTTTTTTGATTGGTGTGTTGTTGTATAGTATTGGTTATATAGTGAGTGAGGTAAGACTTTATTGTTTTATATAATATTTGTATATATTTAATAGTTAGTAAATTGTTTAGTATATATATATTGTGAATGGAGTGTTGAGGAGGATTGAAGAGAGTAGAGAAGAGATGGAGGAGTAGGAAAAATTTTTAATTATCTTAGCCATTTAATCTAATTGTCTTATTAATGTATAATTTTCTATATAAATATGCTGAGATTATCGTGGCAACGGTTGCGTTTTAAACTCGTAAATGAAACGTGGATGCAATCTGTGTACTCATGAGAGAGTTAAAGACATGTATAGATTCAATCATTAAAGGCATTAGTGTAGTTCGAGTTGTTATTGAGGATTGAAGGTGATGGAGTGTGTGTGGTGTGGGAGAGGCAAGTATAACACGGGTACATAACTCATAGTAATTTATTCGATCGTGAAAGTACACTTGTATCATAGTTATATTGTGTGTTAGCTGTAGGTTAGTAGAATATTATACTTTACTTCTGCTCTTCAAACTTCTCGCTGAAAATTATTACCGTTAGTGGTAGGGATATAAATACTATTAGAGGGGGCCTGGAGGTGAGATGAGGAGGAGATGTGAGAGTGAGAGTGTGAATGTTTATGTTTTCTATGCGGGTCAGTGTTGTGTGGTATTATATTGATGTTTGTTGTTCTCGCGCTCATGTTGGTTTGTTGTTGGTGGAGTTGTGTTAGGGTTGTTGGTGTTGAGTTGGTGTGAGTTAATGGAGTTGATGTGTATTTGTTGTGATTTTGTGGTTGGAGTAGTGTATTTTGTTTTATGTTTGTGTATGTGTTTATTTTGGTGAGGTTGTTGATGTCAGAGATGAGGGAGTGAGGCTTATGTGGAGTGTTGAGTTGCGAGCGAATGGTGCGTAATAAGAGTGGCCGTGTTGTTGCTGGGTTCGGGCGCTTGGTTGTGTGTCAGGTGGTTGGGGGTGAGTATGAGTTATTGTCGCTGCTGTATTTTTTGGTTCGGTGGTGTTGCTATATGAGTCTTGTGTTTATTTGATTTGTATGTGTGGTGCTTGTGTTTGTGTTTGGGGGTTCCGCGTTTCTGGCGAGGACGAGGAGATATTGTGCGATTCTTAGAGCAGTGAGGGGGGGTTTTAGAGGAGGCGTAGAGACTGGAGATAGGTGAAGTAGAATATTCGGTGGTTCTTGTGGCTTTGAGAGTGTGTGCACTCTTCACTATTATGCGCATATATTTATGGAGATAAGTGTCTGCGATCTTGTTTTATGCGTGATTAGTGGATGATATATGTGGTGACGATAATGGTATATAATTAGGAGTCGAGTAGAGTGTGTCAGAGAGTATCGATTAATATGTGTGTAGATAGTTGTGTAGAGGTGTGAATGAGTTTAGAGTATGATTAGATGAGGATGTTATTGGTTTGGTGTGAGATTTTATTGGGTAGAGAGTATTGAGCATTGGGAGTATCCGAGGCAGAGTCGTGAGGAGTTGGAGGTTATGATTATCTATGTGCGTTTACTGGTTATATTCGGTTTGTGGGTTATAGGACGTGATCTTGTCATAGTCTGATGTAGTATGTAGTTTGAGTGCACTCTGATGCGGAGAGCGCCAGTTGATGTATATGTTATATGTATATGATATTACTGAGTGAAGTGTAAGAACATTGATCTCAACATTTATTCACAATTTATATATATAATAGAGTTTATGCGAATTAGTATGAGAGCAGAGCGAGACAGAGAGTATATAACAATATATATACAACCAATAAGTGGTGAGTAATTAAATGAGGTAGTGAGTGATATCTGGGCTTCTGGGGAAGCGCTCAGAGTAGAGTAGAGTGGTGTGAGTGATTTGATGTCACAGTATTATATCACATATATAAATAACTCAACTCAATAATGATACTAATATAGATATTAATACTATTTCAGGAATATGCATCTGTGAGCTTAAGTAGGAAAGATTTCATTTTATTTATTATTTATCTTACGCCTTGCTATGTTACTAAATATGTATTTGAGTTATTTATATTATATAAATATATTAATTAATTATTACGTATCGGAGAGTGATTATGCGGCCGCATAGATATTGAATATGATACGAGAAGCTTGGTAACCTGGTATTTGTTGTATGACTGTATCGGTGGTGGTGCTAGTTGCGTCATTTATCAAATGGCGAGTGAGGAATATGTATTGTGGAGTTTGGGTTACGTAGTTTTATTTTGAGTGAGGATGGGAGGGGTGTAGTGTATGTGTTTAGTGGATGGTGGAATGTGTGCGGTGTGTTTAAGTGATATGTGCTTGGTCTTTCATAGCGAGCTGTATATAAGCTTGATATTCTGTTAGTGTAGTGGAGGGCAAAGGGTGATATTTGAGTGATAGTTATGAGCGAGAGTTGTGAGTAGATCTGCTTTTTATACGAAGAGTTGTCACGTTATGTTCTTGTGGTTATGAGAGAGAGTATATATTAGGTGAGAGTGAAGCTTGGCAGGTTGTTAGTTGAGTGAGTGATATATGGGTTGTGAGATGAGTGGTAAGTATGTGTGATGTGGATAATATATGTAGAGAATGTATCTGAGAGTTGGAGAGTTGTATGGAGTGTTAAGTTATTTGGTGATTGAGGTGAGGAGAGAGATACAGGAGTGGGGAAGGTAGTGTTATGAGAGTTGTATAGGTGAAGGTATTGTTAAGAGACAGCTGGCTAAGTAGATGTATAGAGTGAAATATAGATGCAATCGTGTAGAGCAGTGTCGAATGTTTGTTAGAGGAGATGCATAGGATTTGACTTATATGATGTTGAGTGGAGTGTGAGTGATGTTGGGTATCTTATTTGTTGTGATTTGTATTGGTTGTGTTGGGTGTGGATGAGTGCTAGTATATGTTTTTGTTGGTCGAGTTGTGATTAGGTTACGTGTATTATGTGAGTGGCGTTGATTGTTATGTTGATTGTAGAGTGTTGTGCGTTGTTGTTAGTGGGGGTTTGTGGTTGTGTGTGGCATTGTTATTGTTTGAGGTGTATTGTGTGTGAGTTTGGTGTATCTTGTATTGTGGTGTGTGGAAGTGTTGTTTTTGTGATTTGGTTGTGTGGGTGTTGTGTAGTTGTTGTAAGTTATTTTATTTTATAGTATTTTTGATATTTGATGAGTATTGTGTATGGTGGGTTGTTGATGCTGTTTGCTTGATGTACGTGTATTAATGTTAGTTTGTTTGAGTGTGGGATTGTTATGCTTATGTAGTATTGTATTTGTGATGTGAGTGGGGTGTGTGTAGGGTTTGTATATTCCGTGGAGTGGTATTATTCGGATTTAGTGTTGTGGAGGTGTAGTGCAGGAGTGAGAGGAGGGGATTATTACTGTGAGTTTGTGGGTTGGGGTTGCGGTTTGTGAGAGGTGTAGAGGTTCGTTAGCTGCGTTTGAGCGTGGTAGAGAGGGTGAAGTTGGTTGGCGAATGTGTTAAATCTTTAGATCGTAGTAGAGTGTTATCTGAATCTCATTCAAAGGATCGAGTGTGGTAAGGTGCTATGTGTTATTGTTTGGCAGGGTGGGGTGGGTGGTTGTTGGTTATTGTTGTGGTCTGGTGTTGGTGGGGTTGTGTGGAGCTTTTGTGGTGGGGCGCTGAGTGGCGGGCTTTGTGTGGGGGTGGGCGGAGTTTTTGTGTGTGTTAAGTGTGGTTGAGAGGATATATTAGATACTATTGATCATTGCTCCGGTGTGTGTGTATTGGGTGGTTGGAGTGGTGGTTGTTGGCCCTCTCCCCTGACCTCTCTTCTCTCCCGAATTCATGAGAGTTTGAAGGCAGAAAGAATTTACACCTACTATAAACTAATCTAGGTCTTCCATTAATTGATTGCTTAGCCCGTTTACTTGCCCCTCCACCCCTTGTTTACTCTACTAATGAAAACAATATTTATTGATTGATCACATGCTTAATTACTAGTACAGTTGTCCAAGTTAGGATTCGGTTTATGACGAGTTTGCCAGTTCCAGCGAGTAGTTTTTATATAAGAGAGATGGGTTGCAGTAGGCCAGAGTTGTATAAGCACTCGTGTGCTATAAATTTGGGTACGTTCTTGTGTCTTTCTGCTTCTTTTTCTGCGTGGTTCTGTGGGTGGTGAGGTTTTTGGTGGTGTGGCTGTGTGGTGGTTGCTTTGGGGGTCTGGTTGTGTGGGGTTGGTTTCGTGAGTGGGCTGGCGGTTGGTGGTGGTCGGTTGTGTTGGTGCGTTTGGGTGTTTGGGGTGTCTTGTTTGTGTGTTTGGGGGGTTTGGTCTGGGTTTTGGTTGTATGTGTGTGTGTTGTGGTGGTGTTTGTTTGGGTTGTGGGGGTTTGTTGTTCTTGTGGGTTATGTGTGTTTTTTTGGTGGGTTTGGTGCTGTGGGTCGGTTGGTGTGTTGGTGTTGGGGTGTTGTTGTTGGGTTGTGTTTGTTGGTGGGTTGTTTGTATGTGGGTTTGAGCGTTGGGGTTGTTGGTTGTTTAGTCGGGGAAGTGGTTGGGCTGGAGGGGTGGTTGGGGGTTGTGGTGTGTGTGTTGGTGTTGGGGTACGACGCGTGGTTGTGGACTCGTTTCGTTCTCAGTTCTCTTCAATCGTTCGATATATGTATATTAGTTATTGTATTGTGTAGGGAATTTCGGTTTGGAGTGTTGGTGTTGTTGGTTGGGTATGCGGTTGGTGTTATGGGTTTGATGTGTTGGTATTTTGTCTTGGGGTGTTGGTGTGTAGTTGTGGGTGTGTTTGTTGTTGTGGTGGTGTGGGGTTCGGCGTATGTTGGTCTAAGTATATATATATATATTAATGTAGTATGAGAGAGAGTGGGGGGGGGTGTATGGTGGGGGGGAGGGTGAGTTGTGTATGTGTGTTGGTGGTTGTTGGTGAAGTGGAGTGTTGATTGGGTGTTTTGTGATTGTGAGGATGTGTGTGTAGTGTGAGGTTTGAGGGGTGGTAGTGTGGGATTTTGTGGGTGTTGTGAGGGATATGGAGTGAGGAGGAGTTGTATGAGTGGATGGGATGGAGGGAGATGTGGGTATGAGTAGGTTATGGAATAGGGGATGGGAGTGAGTGTATGAGGTGAGTAGAGACACACACACCACACAGACAGCCTACAACACACACAACACAGCAGCACGCACACACACAACACGACAGCTGGTACACACACATTTGCTCATGCATGCTACATGTGCTGGGGGGTGTGTGGTTGGGCGTGTGGGGGGTTGAGCTGTGACACAGGGTAGATTGTGGGGGTGTAGAGTGGCGGGTGTTGTGGAAGGGGTGGGAGGACGAAGGGGGGAGGGTATGTGTGTGTAGGTGAGGAGGAGGAGAGTAGGAGAGAGAGAAGAGTTGAAAGAAGAGAGAGAATAGATTAACTGCATTGCTTGGTTTGGAGAGAGGGGAGCGTGTGTATTTATTGAGCGTGGTGTCCTGTGGAAGGTGTTGTTTGTATGATCGGGGTACCCTCAATGTGTGTTGATTGGGTTTGTGGTGGTGAGTCGTACAATCTGCGGTGTTGTGGTTATGAGCGGGCGAGCTTTGGAGGCCTGAACGACTCGTGTACGTCTGATTGAGAGTGAGAGATGATAAAAGAGGTGGTTAACGTGGGTGGGTTTGATTTTTTTTCCCTCGACAGTCAGGTTAATTATTTATATTGCTGTGTAAGTGAGGTTGGTGTTGTATGAGTCGGTCGGTGTGTTGGGATGTGTTCTTTAGAGGGTTGTGTGCTGGGATGTGATATTGTTTCTAGTTGCTGGTGTTGTAAGGGAGATAGATGTGTGTGATGTTCTGTCACTGGGTGTGGTTGAAATTGGATTGTGTGGTGTTAGAGACGCTATGATAGTGTAGAGGTTCAGGTGAGTGTTAATGATGTTTTAGTTGTGGTGTGCGGTTGGCGAGGATTAGTGATGTAGTTGATGAGGGTGAGGTTCTAGGTGGTTGTGGTGTGTGGTGTTGGGGGGGCGGGTTTTGATGTTATTCATCTATGTGGGGACTGTTGTTTGTAGGTGTGTCTGGGTATGTATGGTGGGTTGTTGTATTGTGTTGGGTGGATGTGTTTGGTTGTATGTTTTTGATGTGTTGTCACTGTCCCTGAATGCCGTGAGTGTGTGTAGTGTTGGTGTATGTTTTGGTGTGTTGGTTGTGGGCGGTGACGCTGTGTTGTATGGGTTTTGGATGTTGATTTTTTGGTATTATATATATTTAAATAGGTGAGGTGGGGTTAGGTTGAATTTGAGAGGTGTATGGTTGTTTTGGTCGGTGGATTTGTTGGTGTTATGGGTGTTGGTTTGATTATTGTGGGTGTTGTTGAGTTATGAGCGTTTGAGCGGTGTGGTGTGTGATTTTTTTGGTGGTGGTGTTCGCCTGTGAGTTGGTGGGGTTTGGGTGTCTCAGGATTTCCCCGTAGTGGTTGGTTGTGGTGTGGAAAGGGTGTTTGGGCGGTGTTCTGATCGTGTATTTGTTATAGTATCTTGGTGTGTATTAGTATGAATATATATATGGAGAGTATTTATATAATATATAATATAATATATAATATAATATATAATAGTATATATATATATATATATATAATAATTATATATATATATAGGAAATAATATATATATATATAATATATGATTATATATATGTAATTATATGAATATATATATTATATATATTATATATATTAATATTAATATATATTAATATATATATATCTATATTAATAATATAAATATATATATAATAATATAGTAAATATAATATATATATATGTTATATATCTATAAATATATAATATATATATATAATATATTCTATATATTTTTGATATATTGTATATGATATATATTTATTATATAATAGTATAAAATAAAGTATTATTTATAATATTATATATATATTTATAATAAATTAATTTTATAATTATTAATGTAATTAATTAATTAATTTATTTTTATAATATTAAATTAATTTAATTATTATAATATATACTATAATATATGATATTAATATATATATACTTAACTATAATTATATATATTATATATATATATATTAATATATATATATATTTTATAATTAATATAATATTAAACTATATATATTATATAATAATATTAATAATTATAATATATAATAATATATATAATATTAATCATATAATATATATATATATATATTATATATATTATAATATTATATAATTATATATTATATAATTATTAATTATTAAAATTAATTCATTAATATATTATTAGTATATATTATTATATATTATATATATTAATATATTAATATATATATAAATATTATTATATATATTGGTCAGCCTCTAGAAGGTAGATCCACAAATCCATTATCTCAAAAAACTACAAATACTACCTATGGAAAAAAGAATACAAGTATGCTATGGAATGCTGTCCAATTTTATTAGTGTCGGATAATAAATGTAAATAAAAATATATATATTTAATAATATATATATATAATATTTAATATATATATATTAATTAATTAATTAATATATATATAATATATATACTAATTATATATTTAATATATATATTTATATATATATAATATATTGTATTTAAAATTTTTATATTATATAATTAATTAAAACTATTATCTTATAAAAGTCAGTCTTCACAATGTCATTAATAGTTAATATTATATATATATATAATATATTTAATATTATTAATATATAATTGACATCTTATTAACATACTATATAATATATAATTAACTAATATAACTTATATATATCGTCAAAAACTGCAATAGCCTACAAGGCGGAAAATTGGAAATACACTTTTTTGAGAAATCCTGGGTGAGAGAAATTTTTGGATAAGGAAAATGTAAAAAAAATATAAAAATAAATAAAATAATTATTGTTAATAATTATAGCAATACAATGATTAGAGAGCCTATTTAGGACCTTTTATTGGTTACCGTTAAAATAAATAGACTTTCTAATAAATTTTTTGCTTATTTTAACTAAAAGAATACCCCAAGGGTTATTCGCCAAACCGAGCGCAGGAGTCGGGGTCTTCTCGGCCTTCCGGGGAACTAACTGGGGTAGGACTAATTCCACCCCCTCCGGGGAGGGTCCCGAACCCCGACTCTTTGTCATTTGGGTGTCGCGGGGAGTTCCTCCGCCCTCCCCTAATCGGGTAATAAGGAGAAATACGTCCCCCCCCTGATGTTCACCCCGTCTGGCTAGAGCCCCTAAATTATGCAGTGTAAAATATAACCTATTTTACAAATAATAATATATATATTAATATTATATTATAATTAAATTATATATTAATAATATATTATATATTTATAATTTTAATTATATATATATAATTATTAATTATAAATATTAGTACTAATATATGAATATTATATATATAATTATATATTACTATTGTATACAGCACCTCCCCAAAAATAAATAGCCAATTATTTTATGTTTATATTTTTTTATTATTTTACATTTCCTAAACAAAATTTTAACAAGGATCCTAAAATATAATTTCAATTTCCTTACTGTAGCTTTGTATTTATTCGAGATCAATGATTTTTTTTTTTTTTTTTACAGTTTCCTCTGTAAATAATTTTTGCCAAGGATTTCCAGCTAGTGGTTTCACTTTTCCCGAAGCTGTTGTCTAGTATTACTTGAATAAACTAGAGTATTAATGATACATCTAAGACGTTTAACAAGATATGACATGGGTCACTGCTCTCTAAGCTCCTTTCGTTTGGAATTCATCCTCACTTTGCTTACTTATACGAGACATGTATAGTTTTCTTTCAAATTGTTCCATATTTTCAGCTGTGGATGTGGTTACTTCTTCCTTCTCTCAATGAAGGCGTTCTTCAGATTTCTGCTTTATATCCCTTGCTAATTACTACTTTCATTAACGACCATTTCAGTCGCTTTTATAGCTGAATTGATCCCTACCTCAAAGACCCAACTCAACTCCACTCCCCCTCCCCCATCCTTCCACTTATTTCAAGCCTTCTTAATCTTTCTTTTCTATTCTTTTTTTTTGTAGATTTGGATTTTATTTCCAGATGATGTAGCTTCAGCTTTCTGAAATTCTAGTCATAGCTGGCGTGGGGATGACGCAGAGTTTCACTCCAATCAGCTGATGAAAGCTCCAGAAATGACTCTTGGGACACTATGGAGCTTCTGGAGAAACGTTATTGAAACTAAGAGCCATAAGGTCGTGACTTAAGTTACCCATGAGAAGTAATGACAAGAATTAGGTATGAAGTTTTCAAAAAATTGCTTAGGATGATCTTAGATTGGTTCAGATCGGTAATGATAAATCAAAGCACTAATGATTTTTCTTATCGCCATCTGTATCAAAATATAAAAGCTAAGAATCACAGTGATATTTATATCAAAGGTACCAAGTCTAAGCACATTGTTATTTTGAAGTAAAGATAAAATTCTCATAGTTTCTAGTTTCGAGTTGCGACGTCGGAAGGAATATGAGTGGGGAATAAGGAAGAAGCAAAGTTGGAGTGAAGAGGAGGAGGAGGAGGAGGAGGAGGAGGGAGATTAGTACATATTATACTGAGAAAAGAATCTTGGTTAGTGAGAATATATTTGAAACAAAACACCTCACGATTTAAGTTAAGTAAGTTAAATTGTATCTTAAATACTAATAGAAGGTTGTAAGAAATAGTTCGTAAATAGTTTTAAAGAAAATGATTAGTTAATTTTTTTGTATCAATTATTTCCTAACTTCGTCTTTTAAAATCTATTTTGAAATTATTAAATAATAATTAGGAAGAGGAATTTATTCTATTGTAAAAGTGCTAAAGATTGGTATCATAATCACTATAAAATCATTTTTATCTATTACTTAATTATAATTTCGCACAAAGTCGTTTTCTAAGAAACTCTGATTTTAGTATGACGTCACAAATTCAAATGATAGGAAATGTCGGCATAGTTTTAATTTTAAATAAATTTTAAGGAATTAAGTACCTGTGGAGGTAGAAATTAAGTACCTTTGTAGGATTCCCACCTGATCAAAATACTAGATTAGTTTATATAACAAAAAATAAAAATAAAGAATAAACAGATTAAGTATATGTGAAGAATCGAAATTAATTGCTTGAAAAAATTACTAAAAACATAAAAAAATAAACACAAAATAAAATAAGTAAATAAATTAATAAATAACTACTAATGCAAAAATAAATAAATAAATAAATATCTCTTAAGTGGATAAACAAATAAAGAATTAAACAAAGTTATGTAAACCTAATTCTTAGGGCTAACAAACTCACAGGCGATTAAAGGTAATCCTCGGACACATGATCCTGAAGAATGCTGAGAGAGAAAGAAATCCCTTTTTCTACAGTAATTCGGTAGAGGAATAATTTGTAGTTGGTGTCACTCAACCACGGGAGGAGTGTTCGTTTCGCCCTTAGACCGAACTAAGTGGCTGGCGACGTTCCTCTAAAATAGGTAATTTGAAACTTTTGAATTTGCTAAATTAGAAAATGAGATGAATTTATGTGGACGTATTTAAACTTAAAATGTGAGATATTCACACTTGTTTCACGGATTTGCATAATTGGAGTTCTATCTGTCACTCTCTCTCTCTCCTCTCTAAGAGGATAGTGAACCTAATGACATTGATAGAATAATTTGTACAACACAGTGGAGTAGAGTGGATCTGTCGCTGTGATATTGTTAGATAATAACCTATACTTAATGGTGATAATTTTTTATTATGAGAATATCCACTACTATATAGAGGGTATCAATATACTTTAGAAGGGGTAATAGGGTAATAGGATATTGGAGATCTTTTCGATTAGAAAGTAAGAATGAAGGAAAGAAAGTTATTAAATATAATTCTTTAATTTTTCTCCTAATCCATTTATATATACTATATATGCATTATTATCAACTTAATACTAAAATAATAATTTTAGTATATAACTGCGGTTATCACGGAGTAAATATATATATATATATATATATATTATATATAAATTATAATTATATATATATATATATATATCTATATATCTATTTTCTAATATATTATACTTTGTCTGTAAAAATCGGGAAAATTTCCATAACATTATATAAAAGAGATACTTAAAGAATGGTAGAAGATTGTCCAGGTTATAGGAAACACCTCCCCCCATTAGGTATTTGGAGTATTTGGGTGGGCTGGAATTGCACAGAGCTTGTATTCATTATATTCAATCTTGCATATGGGATTTTAAAGAATTATCTTGTGAAGAAGGGGAGAGGTGAAAACGTGTTACGAGGTTCAGAAATATAGTGCGCGGGAATATTTTCGATCTGAGTGTTATGGGTAGTTATTCTTTAAAACATATGCTGGAGAGGTAATATTCGCTTTGGTTGACTATCACTGCGTCCCAGACATTTACACCTTACACTGTTACTTGTCTTCAAACCCAAAAAAACATGTTACTCGTGTCACTCCAGGAATTATGTTCAAAACCACGCTCGCCGCTCGCAAAACATTCGTGTTCAGTCCTCTTTTCACGTAATTTCGTCATAAGACTACTTACAGTACGTGGTAGCTTCACACCGGAATTTCAATCAAATTTCCTAAAACAGGTTATTACTTCCCCGGAAATGAATACTTATTTCAAAGCACCACGAGCACTCGAGATCGCGACTTTTCCCGGAATTTTCCATCAACCCAGACACTAATATATTCACTCCCGGAATTTCTTCAAACTCCAAACACTCGTGTTACTTCATCCTTAATTTTGTGCTACCTAAACAGAATTATTACCTTTCCCTGATCAATTCGTTCAATTACAGATCTCTATTAGCGAGAGCTCAATCTCGTGTTATCCGGAGGCACTCTCTCTATGAGAGAGGAAACATTCGTGTATGAGCTATCGTGTGGATATATTTTCTTCAAGACTCAAAACATTCGATGAGATGTATGCTATAACTCTCTTGCATAATATGAGGACATGAGTACACACCAAGGAATTTCTTCAAACTCTTATTTGTTTAATCTCGATGCCCTCACTCTTGCTTTCAAGTTCAACACACATGATAGTAGTATTACTGAGTTTACGAGATGAAGAAGAAGACAACTCTAAACATTCATTTCTTCAAGCTCCAAACACTCGTTTTACACCCGAAATTTCTTCAAACTTCAAACACTCGTGATATTTGACACGGAATTTCTTCAAACCCCAGATACTAATGTTACTTCATCTGGAATTTCTTCAAACTTCAAACACTCTTCTTACTTCAGCCGGAATTTCTTCAAACTTCAAACACTCGTGTTACCTCACCTGAAATTTTTTCAAACTCTAAACATTCGTGTTATTTCACCCAGAATTTCTTCAAACTCCAAACACTCGTGTCACTTCACCCGGAATTTCTTCAAACTCCAAACATTCATGTTACTTCCTCCATGAATCGTGCAAAATCGGTATGAAACTCTCAAAAAATTTCCATAAACACTGTTAAGTTTTTGCTTCTGGTGAAACCCAAAAATTTTGTTATAATATTTTCAATTTATCTTTGCAAAGCATTTTGAATCGTTAGCAATTTATTTATTGATTTATTTTATTAAGTAGAAAGGAAACCCCACTTTTACCATTATACCAAATTTGATATTCTTGATAGGAGTGTTATGATTTTGAGTGTTGCATTTTCATTATCGACAATTTCCAAAAATTTTCTTCCAATATATAAATAAATTAAAACCAAAAGTAAAACAAAGATTTAAAACCGTGATTCCAATTTTTTTTCTTACTGCGATCGTTATGAATTAATAACACAAACATAAAAAATTACCACAGAGAGAGAGAGAGAGAGAGAGAGAGAGAGAGAGAGAGAGAGAGAGAGAGCTTTCATTCATACCCTCCTCTTCTAAACAATGTCAAAAAGTTGAAAATATTTATAAATGAAAATCGGAAATAATTATTTTTACCGTTTTGTTCATCAAATCTATATTAAATTTGTTATTGTAGAGAATTCGGTGAGATACAAATCTTTAATTTAATATATATATATTTTTTTGGCGGGGTAGAGAAAATAGATATTTCATCGAACTGCCAATTACCAATTTGGAAATATGACACTCTTCTTTTTCTGTTTCTTCTTTAAAACTTCTTTTTTCTACTTCTCCTTTATTTTCCTTATAATAAATTTTGTTTGAGCATACTTAATTGCAAATAACTTTCCAAATGTAAATGAAAACGCTAAAGGGATAAAACATTCTTGCGTTAAAGAAAAATATTTATTGACAAATACTAGACGACAAAAGTTTAGAAATATAATTAAATATATATATATATTATATATGATATATATATATTTAAATATAATATATATAAAACGAAGCTATCACTTCGGATATAATTGCGGTGTAGCTAGATGATATCTCTAGAAGGGAGGTGGGTATATAGGTATATCCCGTCAGTCTGCATTGGTTCGTATATTATGATATAATGATAATTGCGAACATATATATAATCTTATTTGAGTTCGGTGTACAGTTATAAACAACTCTTCAATCACTCCACTCACCGGAGCATTGAACCTGTTCATATGTAAGCGTTAGAGCGTCTGTCTAGGCCATGTGCTATAGTGACATTTATTTCTCACTTATAGGGATTCTCTAAGATTAGATATAGAGTATATACTCACCTACCATCAGAATAATGAGATTAGATAGTGTCTAGTGTTAGAGCTTGGGGTCTAGAGTAGGGGTGAGGTATGTATTGATAGATTTATATTCTACAGTAGTCGTATATAATAATAAGTCAGAGTATAAGTACTCCAATATATAATATATATAAGTATATAGTATATATAAGTAAGGATATGTAAATAAGACGTAGATGGGTAGAGGAGGTGTCCTGAGAACTACTGCAGAGTACACGAGAGAGAGAATAGAGGATATAGTTAGAGAGATGCAGGAGCGACTGAGCTGTAGCGTGTAGGAAATTAGTTGACTAAGATGCACGCGGTATTATCGCTGAGGATGAGTGAGACCTACTTGCATAGTATATAATATCTAGATAAGTATATATATAATATATATATATATATAGTAGTATATATATATATATATATATAAATATATAGGTATATAATATATATTTAATATCATATAGTATATAACTATATTATAATATATATATACTATATATTATAGTATATATATATATAATATATATATATATTATATATATATAATATACTATTATATAATATTATACTAATATTGACTTTTAATTGTGTCACATCGAAGCATTATGAATAGGTTAGAAAAAGATATATGTGCAGAATATTGATACATAAGGTAGTCCATATTGCTTAAATACTGTGAAATAAGTTCTTTTAGAATGAAATATCTTGGTGGCATTTCTCGTCGGATAAATGATAGGATGCCTAAGCATCATAGAAGGATCTTTTGCTTCATCTGCATTTTGAGCAGTTCATCATTTAGGTTGATAAAGAGCATCATCATTGGTCATATGTTTCAAGGAAAAAGTTTGAAAGAAATTCCAAACAGTTACCTAAATTACTTGCTTCCACTTCTTTCCAAAACTCGGTTCAATATACTTACATTAAAATAACATCTTCAGATACACAATATCGTTTCCAAGAGTAAGAGGGGGCTAGACACCATATTTTATTTTGAACAAACTTATTATTATAAGTATTACAAAACTGCTGGTTTTAGATCATTTTACTATAGAGTTAAGCAAATTGTAAATATCGGAATTGATTTAATATGTTTCTGGAAAACAAAATTGACAATTTTCGTAACCGAATTTTTGCGTGGTCAAAGTAAAAGTGATTTAAGAACTGGAAGTTCTTTTAGCTTTTCACTATTCACTTCACTTAAAAATTTTAGAATTTCCACGAACGGCCTATATTTTACAAATACTCCTGTATAATTTTGATAATTCCAACGAAATGATAACAACCGGCTATTTAGTACATCTGCAACCTCTGGTAATGTACTCTCTTTAATAGATAAACTTAATCTCTTCCAAATAATCTTAAACGTCATTACATTACCATTATACAAAGCATGCCAAAACACCGGTAGAAGAAGATCTTTGTTTTCATCTGCATTTTTATTTTCGGTAGCAAACTGAATTACTTTTAACCATGGGTATTGCCACCAATAACATGGAGGAAAATCATATTTTTTAATAAAATCTCCTTGAATAAAACTATCTTTCTCATTCTTTGTCATACATGTCCACAATACTTGAATTTCTTCAGTTAAATAATAATCAAGGGCAATTGCAAGGCGCAAAGGAACAATGCTAACTTTTCTATCATGAATTAGATTCCCTTGCTGCTTTGACTTATTATGACTTACGATTAATGTAAATAAAGAACTTTTGAGTAAAATCGCCATGCAATCAGAAAGGAGAGAGAGAGAGAGACGGTAAGCAATGATTGATAGTATCCATTCACGAATTTCAACAGAAATGCAGTACAATAAATAATTTGGAAATATAAAATCATTAATGAGAGAGGGCAAATGTTGCATCACTTCTGAAAATTCCTGTTGAAGAGCTTCACCTAACCTGCAAAATTCTTTTCCTGCTATATCGTTTCTTAAATTTAGGTTTTATCAGTATAACTCCTTCTACTGATTTCAGGCTGACAGCAAAATCCAAATACTACGGCTTCAGCACTTAAGTCTTTCAATGTTCTGACCATCTTGAGGGCAATGGATGTGGTACCTAAAACAAAACATGAAAAATATGTTTTCAGAAATAATAAAGGTTAAAGTTGCAAGCCTAATAATTATATCAAAAAGAATTTCATATTTAAAAACTCCTTCCTCCAGAAATTTTCATAAATGCGTTTTACACAAAATATTAAAATGAAATTGTTAGAAAAAGTATTGAATCTAAAATTTATGCAACCCTCTCAAACCCCTCCTAATGCCTTTTCAGCTACACCCACAATTATTATTATTCATGTTTGTTATAAATTAACAATATTATACCAGCTAAAATCAAAATAAAAGCATAAACGTTTCATCCTATAATCGAATTATGATATCCTTTAACATTAATAAATTTATTTACAACAAAAATTGTCGATAGAAAATCACATTTAGTCTCTTCTAGAAGACTCCTGCACAAAAAAAGGTATGTATTTCCTTGCGTTATACCAAAAACAGAATCCAATATCCCATGCAACGAAAGCTTTTATATGAATTTAACCTGAATACAAACCAAATTGTCTTTAATTTAAATCAAAAGCAAGGAGGTCAATCAAACAATAGAAGGAGAAAAGATGTTTGGAAGATTAAATATTTTATGAACTAAATTTATATTAAAAAAGCTACTTTTAGGAAGAGAATATAGAGGGTGTAAAAAGGTAAATAAAAAAGGTATAGGAAAAGCAATTTTGACAAGGGAAACGTAGATGTGTTTATTCTTAAAAGAGAAATTTGGAGGAGTATATCTCTACGTTTACAAAGTTTTTTAAAACAAAATGAAACTTAAATTTAACACTAAATTAAAATAAAGTTGAAAGTTTTGTAAGTTGAGGCTGTACATGCAATTTAAAATTACGGGAAATTAGCAGAATACTTTAAGGATTGAAAAAAAAGATTGTTGACGGCATGGATCTATTAAAATCTGCTGTAGATGTGACTTACATAATATGGATGAATGCAATTATAGCACATATGTATCAAATGTCTTAGGAATCAACTTAAATTTTAAGAATCAGAAAGAAAACTTCTTAAATTAGCGGAGATTGCCAGGCATCTAAAGCATCATTGACATTAACAAAACAAAGAACAAGGATTGGATAGATTTAACAAAACTGTCAAAGAATCAAGACTTTGTACATTCTTCTGCCTGATAAAATATGGCAAAAGAGATGCGTAAAAAAGAGTGTCCAGGCAGAAGAAATAGGATTAATAAAATTGTAAATGAAAGCTAATTAAGTTAGTGTTGCTCATCGAGACTCACGACAACTTTAAAATGCGTGTTAGAGAGTGTCTTAGACTCATATCAAATTATTTTTTCTGGACATGAAACTTAAAACAAACTGAGAACTTAGTCAAAAAAATTAATCAAAGAAAGACTTTTGAGCATTTTTTAGAAATATAAAGCAAAGATGTCTAATTTTTTTTTTTTTTTTTTTTTTTTTTTTTTTTTTTTGCAATCAACGAGCGAAATATGGTGCTATATTTTTACTTATTAACAAGAGGTTATATTCTCGCCGCAAGATAACAAAGGTAGGATCAAAATTAAAAATATTCTTTGATCTGAGTGAGTTACAGACCATATATCATAGTTGAATTAGCGCCACAGACACTTCTGCCATTCACAAACTTTCATACTACACTCTGCCCATCATCCTTTTCCCTTTTCATCCAACACACATATATCATAAATATATAAACTCAGACACATGTTTTCAGCTGCTCACCATCTAAAATCGCTTTACACCAAGGACTGTCCTCACCTCACCAACCCTCAGACTTTAACTCTTATTCTATGTTTACTTTCAAAACCCCTCCTTTAACAACGCCTGCCAAATGCTCTCTCCAATCCCCTCAACCTCTTCAATTCCCGCCACAACAAAACCAAATCATCCGCATAGAATAGGTAGACCCTCCTCTCTCTCCCATTCTCCATCATTCTAACACCATGCCCCGACACCCCAACCTCTAATTTTTCATAACGCCTAATCCAAATTTACCCCCTCCGAAGAGGGGTAAGGCTCAGCCCTTCGGGCTGAGGCCCCAAAACCCCCAGCTTACAACCTTCGGGGTGATCTCCCCCTCTCAGGATTCATACCCTTTCAGGGGCTCATCCCCTTGGGATTTCTCTCGGGATGTGGTGTGTTGCTTTAGATATACTCTTGTTTAATGAAACCTGTTTATTCGTAAGTTAGGCACGTTATGTTAAATATTACTATGACAGGGTGAAATTAGCACTGATTTGGTAGAGAAATGATGAGTTTTGTAAGATATTACTATGTTACCTGACGATGATGTGTTAGAAACGTGAGCCTAGGTTAAGTTTTTTGTTGAGTAATGTCAGGTTTGCCCGAGAATTTTGCTAATGTCTACGTTTATTCATAGTTCAATGATGTTATATGTTATTCTCAAGACGAGTGACACTTTGGATAAAGATAGTGTCAATTCATAGTTTCAGCGATGCTGGTATCTTTGATAGATTGGGTACACATTGTTAAGGGATTTTGTTAGATAATCGGCTTTACATGTTTAGTCCAAATGATACTCGAAATATGACCTGAATCAATAGGTCGATAGATCATAGCCGGGGTGGATGGGTAGGGACTGCAGGGATGGGTGGTTTGATTTACTAATTTACTGATTCACTGTTTAAAAACATAAAACTATTTTTACGCCTTACTAGTGGTAATATTTTCTAAAGAACTTATTTTATGCCAAGACAGGCATAAAATGTAGCATCTTATGTAATTACCAAATAAAAAATTCCATCCGCTTCTAAATATTCGTTTGGGATTATGATATTTAGAAGAGGCTTATGATGAATTTTTGTTAATATTACGAAGTTGATGTAAAAACATTTGTTCGTTAGCATTATATTGTTTGTCAGTATGATGATTAGAGCTGATCATGCTAAATTTTGTTACAATATTACGATGTTAATGTAAATTCACATTGAATATTGTTAGAGATAGTGCTTGAATAAAGTGTGAACTAGGTTTACGTATTGTATGAAGTGTTATGTAGTTTACGTTTGTTCAGCGCTCGGGGGGGGTTTGTTAATGTTAGTAGTTTATTCGTACGTAGGTGTGTTAGGTTTTGTCGTTGTCAATTATATTCTTAGTTCAGGCTGTGTTATGTTAGCTTTATTAATGTAAAAACGTTGTTTATCCGAAACATATATTCGATGGTTAGTAAATAAAGAACTATTTTTGTGTTATGTTTCTTTCCAACTTAAACTCGAAATGTGAACACAATCATAGACCAATAGATCAAAAGGTCATGGAGGGAGGGGTTGGGGATGGGCTGGCAAACATATAAAAATTACTGATTTAACTACTGCTTTAAAAAATCAGTAAATCTATTACAATTTTACTATGATATTTTATTTCAAAGAACTTATTTTTTTATTGTATGTTTGGTTAAAAGTTTAATGTTTACAGTTATTCATTGGTCTGTAATGATAATTTAGAACAAGGTTATGATAATTTGTTAAATATTACTTTTTTTCAATGTAATTAACGTTTAATTTGTTAGAGATATGCTGGGAAAAAGTATGAAAGGTTACGTTGTGTACGCAATGCTAGTTACTTTATTGACGTTAAGTGTTAAGTGTGTGACTTTGTTAATGTTAGTAGTTTAATTGCTTTCGTAGGTTTGTTAGGTTTGTCATAGTACATTATATTTAGTTCTGGTCATGCTATGTTTAGCTTTTTTAATGTGAACATTTTTGGTTAAGCATATATTCGTTGGTTAGTAATAAAGAACTTATTTTTGTACTATGTATTTGTTGTTGTTGTTGTTGTTGTGGTTGTTGTCTAACGAGAATAATATACTCTTTTAATCTGATATGGTTCGTTCGTTCGAACATATTTCTTGTTTACTTTTTTTTTCCCTTCTTCTTGATTTGGTTGAAATAGAAAGAATCTCATTAATTCACATTTAGGGTTGTTTACGCATACGATATCCGTCAGTAGGACATTTTCGCTGTGCTGGTAGATGCAATCTCCTCAGGCAATCTCTACAGGAACCCTGTTGTGTTGATATCTTCACCGAGACCTTTCGTAAATTTCCAACGAATTGTCCCATTTATATTTAAAATCGCACAACGGAATGGATAGGCGATCATTGGCTTGTATTCCATCCAGATAGTTCAATAATAGACTTGTATTCATTTGTGTGAAAGGTTCATAAAAGATTATCCAATTTTGTGAGCAGGATGGATAGCAGGATAAATGTGTGTTTACATCTGATATATCGAACTAGCAGTGAAATATCTAACCTATGGAAAGATAACGTTTGAGAAGGTTTCTAAATGAATAGGAGTTGTGTTCATCGTCATGTACGATATTAAAAACTCCTTGTAGTAGGAAGCGGCACGCAATCTACTGGAAACCCCTTCGATTGTGTTAACCTTCAGAATACGTGTCTAGGTTCATCAACGAGTTCGAACATTCTGAAAATTATTACAGGCATTGCTTAATAAAAAACAACGAAATTAATCATCGCATCTTAACGAAATGTTTTGAATAGCTTGAGGGACTTATAACTTTACTTTTCAACAACTATAGCAGATGGTGTAATCTATGATATTAATACACCAGAAACAGATATGGTTCCCGTATAATTACACAGTATAACAGGACGGCAAATTAATAACTATCAGCTTTGGATGAATTTACTTCTCTCATGCAATGAAGAGAATTGAGTTGCTCTGTGGGAAGTCGAATATATGCCATGAAAAAAAATGGGGTTTAATGTTGCTGAATGCGTTTATACAAAAATTACTTTTACACAAAATCCTTTCAAAGAAGGGTTTTTGGGAATCTTTTAGAGGAGCGAGAATATTAGAACTTCACTCAACTCTGTAATCCTATGGTTCTCCTGATTAGATGAATTAAATTATTAATTAATATTTAAAAAAAATAAAAACACATTAAATTAAATTTGGTTTGTTTTATTTTTTTTTTATTTGTATATGGAAAAGATGTATTTTATATATGTTTTATTTCAAAAAATAAAAAAATTGTATTTATAATAATAACTTAATGTTTTTCATGGCAATATGTTATTAAAAAATGAAAACTAACTTGGTTTTTAACCTTTTCCTCTGTATCAGAAGGCATTTAAAATAATGAATAAGGGTTGTTAATGATAGCTGTTTATTTTTCTGGTTGTTATGGCTATTATATTTGTTTAAAAGATGGGCTATGGGTTCGCTAAGTATCTGGCTCTTTACCGAGGGTAAAAAACTGACTTCTTTTAAGCGTTGTTTGTTCGCTCTTCTTTAACAACCCCCCATTAGGTATTATATGGTTATGGTCGGTTAATGCTGGGGCCTAAATTTTTGTTAATATTACATGTTAATTGCCAAATCAGTCTATGTTGGTGATATGTTTGTTAAAGTGTGAATGGATTATGTTTTTTGTGAGCGACTTATGGGTTAGTTACTTTTAACCTGGATGATCAAGTTTGGACCCTTACTTTGTTAATAGTTAGCATTTATTTTCTTGGTTAAGATGTGTCATTACGGTTTGTCGTTGCAAAAATAAAATATTAATTTTCCTCTTTTATTCTATATGCCAATTTTTGTTGGGCTTATTTTATGTGAAAAACTTTGTTACGGGTGGTTTACATATTTTCGCTGGTCGTAGGTATAATAATTACAACTATGGTTTGGTAATTTTTGTTAAATAT
>JABUQX010087123.1:2500-10000 GCA_015478945.1 Trachelipus rathkii
ATGTCGACATTGTCAAGATGCATTAATATTTCTTCTTTTATTTTTAACAAGGTTGTAATATTCTCATGCGAATGTAAACAGAACCCTATTCTTGTACGTATGAATGTGTTAGCTGAGTAAGGTTTCCAGTAATTACGTACATCAATACTTTTAACACTATCGCAATATGAGAAAACAACATCTATTCTATTAATACCCCTCTCGCCTTCGTTTCTAATGGATATTTCACTATGACTCGATGTATCAGATATCACATACTCAGCCTTTACCCATTCTTCCACGGTGTCAATAATACGGAGGAATTCTTCAACAGAAATGAACAAAGGTGTATCATGTACACCTACCGTAGGAATACAGGCTATGTAACGATCACCATTAGGTTTACGAATAAATAAAAAAGATACAGCTTCGGGAATAACAAAGGTCCTCGTAAATATATCGTTAACAAGTTTGGGAGTGTGAAGAGAAGCCATGGTGTTAGCTCAGTTGGAAATATCGTACTGAAGAAACTTTGTATATAAAACAGTCTCAAATCTATAGATAATATATTTTCAACCAATCATAAGAAAGTAAACAAGATTACAACATAACCGCCTTATCAACTCAGAAAGTCCATATAATCACGCCTTACATCGACAGCGATAAACATGTTTACAGAAGGATTAGGCATATACAAACTAACCTGATAATATATGTATACAAAGGAGGTCTATATTCATAAATTAACAATGTAGAAAAATGATCTTTGACAAAACAAAACAAAACACAATATAAAAAAAAAAAAAAAAAAAAATAATAATAATAATAATAATAATAATAATAATAATAATAATAATAATAATAATAATAATAATAATAATAATAATAATAATAATAATAGTAATATGAATAAATAAATATAAACCCCGTTATATTTAAATATATATATATATATATATATATATATATTACATATATATTATATAATATATATATATATATATATATATATATACTATATATATATAATATAATATATATATATATATATATATATATATATATATATATATTATATATATAATATATTTGCAATGTTCCTAACATGAATGTAAACTTTAGAAAAATTCATTAAGTTTAATCGGTCCAAGTCCTTACACAAATGCCAGTTATCTTCGTTATTAGATATAATATACTTTTTCAATTCCTCAACTCCATCCCAGAGTACATACGATGCAAGTTCTCTCCCTGACACTACCATATGTTTTGGGTCAGGATCATTCACGTAAAGGGATTCTTCAAGCTGACGAATAAAGGTATGAACATCTATCGAAGCTAAGAACTGATTAATTATATTTTCCGAATCTTTAGGTAACAGTTTTTTAAATGTATAATATGCCTCGTATAACATATAATGAGCTGCAGTAACATAATCGGTTAACATTTCTGTTTTACGCAACTGTTTTAACATTTTCTCTCGAACTCGACCCATATATTTTATCTGGGATGTGCCTCTAATATAGAAACCATATATTGTGGGGTTAAATAATCCTGTATCTTCGCGTCTCTGCCATATTCTAATATCCATAATATTCGTATCTAGATATTTAGAGAAGGTTAAAGTAAGTTTCTTATCATCATGATTTCCACCCCCACTGATAACTATTTCCCAACGATTTAATACACAGTGTGACTTAAAGTGTTCATTCACCCATTCTTCAGCATGTTGGCATACACAAAGTAATTCGTCGGAACTCATAAAAACACGTCTGTTATATTCATATTGGTCACTACATCTGAAGTAGGTAAAACCGTCTGGCTTTCTTGTATATAAGAAGGATACATCACTTTTCGGAATATTGATTTCCCAATGCACAATGTCACGTATAGAGGTGTATTTATCAAGACGAACCATTCTAACGGTAGGAATATACATCATAGGGAAATAAGAACACTTTTAAGACAGAGCACAACCTTCTACCACGTTCAAATCTAAAACGAATATGACGATGAAATAAGTTTCGAGAGAAAGAATAATGTAATATTACTGGAACAAACACAAGTCTAAGAGATAAGGGATATTTCAACCAATCACGGAAGGGTATAGGACAGTTCAGCCAATCACAGAGTAGGGCAAAATATAGATAACGGATATGTCCAACATGAAAACAGCATCCAAGTCCCTTACACTATATATATATATTATAATATATATATATATATATTAATAATATATAATATATATATATTATTATATATATATATATATATATATATATATATATATATTTATATATATATATATAATATATATATATATTAGTATATATATATATATATATATATATATATATATATTATATATATAATATATATATAACTATATATATATATATATATCTATATATATATATACTATTATATATATTATATATATATTACATATATATACTATATATATATATATATATATATATATATATATATATATATATATATATATATATATAGAATATATAATATATATAAATCCATATATATAATAAAATATAAATATCTTATCTTATATGGGTAATCATGTACATAGGATAGGCCCACATATGTAAAATAAAAGAAATCCAAAATAGCATACATAATAAAATATCTAAAGGAATACATCTTCCACCGAGAGATACCCCAGGGTTTCACCCCTTGCTAGATGAATGAATCCCCCATGGGGTATCACCCTACACACGGCGTGTTAAGCAGGCATTCGATGCCTCAGCCTGAAGGGATGGGCTTTACCCTCTTCGGAGGGTAATGCCTGCTTACACCCCCTTCGGGGTGATACCCCATGGGGGATTCATTCATCTAGCAAGGGGTGAAACCCTGGGGTATCTCTCGGTGGAAGATGTATTCCTTTAGATATTTTATTATGTATGCTATTTTGGATTTCTTTTATTTTACATATGTGGGCCTATCCTATGTACATGTTTACCCTCTATATATATATATATATATATATATATTTATAAAAACATACTTAATATTTATTATAATATACATATATAATATATATATTATATCTATATATATATATTATAATTATATATATGTGTAAGACTTTGGATGCTGTTTCCATGTTGGACATATCCGTTATCTATATTTGCCCTACTCTGTGATTGGCTGAACTATCCTATACCTTTCCGTGATTGGTTGAAATATCCCTTATCTCTTAGACTTGTGTTTGTTCCAGTAATATTATATTATCTTTTCTCTCGAGACTTATTTTAGCGTCATATTCGTTTTAGATTTGAACGTGGTAGAAGGTTGTGCTCTGTCTTAAAAGTTTTCTTATTTCCCATGATGTATATTTCTACCGTTAGAATGGTTCGTCTTGATAAATACATCTCTATACGTGACATTGTGCATTGGGAAATCAATATTCCGAAAAGTGATGTATCCTTCTTATATACAAGAAAGCCAGACGGTTTTACCTACTTCAGATGTAGTGACCAATATGAATATAACAGACGTGTTTTTATGAGTTCCGACGAATTACTTTGTGTATGCCAACATGCTGAAGAATGGGTGAATGAACACTTTAAGTCACACTGTGTATTAAATCGTTGGGAAATAGTTATCAGTGGAGGTGGAGAGCATCATGATAAGAGACTTACTTTAACCTTCTCTAAATATCTAGATACGAATATTATGGATATTAAAATATGGCAGAGACGCGATGATAAAGGATTATTTAAGCCCACAATATATGGTTTCTATATTAGAGGCACATCTCAGATAAAATATATGGGTCGAGTTTGAGAGAAAATGTTAAAACAGTTGCGTAAAACAGAAATGTTAACCGATTATGTTACTGCAGCTCATTATATGTTATACGAGGCATATTATACATTTAAAAAACTGTTACCTAAAGATCGGAAAATATAATTAATCAGTTCTTAGCTTCGATAGATGCTCATAACTTTATTCGTCAGCTTGAAGAATCCATTTAAGTGAATGATCCTGACCCTAAACATATGGTAGTGTCTGGGCGAAAACTTACCGCGTATGTACTCTGGGATGGAGTTGAGGAATTGAAAAAGTATATTATATCTAATAACGAAGATAACTGGCATTTGTGTAAGGACTTGGACCGATTAAATCTTAATGATGTCTCGTAAGCTTACATTCATGTTAGGAACATTCAAATATATATATATTATATATATAATATAATATTATATATTATATTTATATTATATATTATAAATATATATATATATATACTATACTTATATATATATATATATATATATATTATATATATATATATATATATTAAGGGGGTTATTATTATTATTATTATTATATTATTATTCATTATTATTATTATTATTATTATTAAATTTATTATTATTATTATTCATTATTATAATTATATATGTAATAATTATAATATGTTTGTTTGTTTCAGTTTTAATATCGTGTTTTGTTTTGTTTTGTCAAAGATCATTTTTCTACATTGTTAATTTATGAATATAGACCTCCTTTGTATACATATATTATCAGTTTAGTTTGTATATGCCTAATCCTTCTGTAAACATGTTTATCGCTGTCGATGTAAGGCGTGATTATATGGACTTTCTGAGTTGATAAGGCGGTTATGTTGTAATCTTGTTTACTTTCTTATGATTGGTTGAAAATATATTATCTATAGATTTGAGACTGTTTTATATACAAAGTTTCTTCAGTACGATATTTCCAACTGAGCTAACACCATGGCTTCTCTTCACACTCCCAAACTTGTTAACGACATATTTACGAGGACCTTTGTTATTCCCGAAGCTGTATCTTTTTTATTTATTCGTAAACCTAATGGTGATCGTTACATAGCCTGTATTCCTACGGTAGGTGTACATGATACACCTTTGTTCATTTCTGTTGAAGAATTCCTCCGTATTATTGACACCGTGGAAGAATGGGTAAAGGCTGAGTATGTGATATCTGATACATTGAGTCATAGTGAAATATCCATTAGAAACGAAGGCGAGAGGGGTATTAATAGAATAGATGTTGTTTTCTCATATTGCGATAGTGTTAAAAGTATTGATGTACGTAATTACTGGAAACCTTACTCAGCTAACACATTCATACGTACAAGAATAGGGTTCTGTTTACATTCGCATGAGAATATTACAACCTTGTTAAAAATAAAAGAAGAAATATTAATGCATCTTGACAATGTCGACATACTTGACGAATTAATACATCTAGCCTATGGTTTGTTTTATAAAATTTACACTGAAGTATGGGGAAAACCTTATAATAGAATGTATAGCAGTTTGCTGACGACAACTAATGTTGATACCTTTACTTCTCTTTGGCATGAGAAAATGCAATCTCTAGAGCCTGAATATGCTGAAGAATGGGTTGGTGCATCTCGAGATATTTATTCCTATGTTATTTCAAAAGGAATAGGAGCTTTGGAGACTTATATAGAGAATGCACAGTTTCAACTTCATCCCATGTGTTCTGGCAAATGTATCTTAATATACTATATATTATAATAAATATATATATAATACTATATATATATATATATATATATATATATATATTAATATATATATATATATATTTATATATATATATATATAATAATATATAATATAATATATATATATAATATATATATGTAATATATTATATATTATTTAAAAACTGTTCTGTAATATTTTAAAGATATCTGTATGTAAACAACATTGTATATCTCGTTAATATATATATTATATTATCTATATATATTATATATTATATATTATATATATATATATATATATATATATATCTATATATATAATAATATATTATACTATTAGTAAAAGAGTGTGTGTGTGTGTGTTTGAAAGTAGTGGGAGAGCGTGAGAGGAATGGGGAAATTTCTGTATTTTTTTAGAAATAGCCTTCTTATTGTAAACACATTTGTAAATCTCGAGATATATATATATATATATATAATTATATAATTATATATATTATATATATATATATATATATATATATATATATATATATATATATATATATATATATATATATATTTTATATATATATATTATTTTTTTTTTAAATAATTTTTTTTTTTATAAAAAATTACTTATTTTAAAAAAATCTTGTTTTACCTCATCCTCTTACTATGCTAAGTTCATACATAAGAACTTATTTTTATTTTATGTTTATGCAAAAAATTATTATTATTATGCTGTGTTTATGTAGGAGAGAGAAAAAAACATGGTGTATATGATGAAATGTTTAAGTTTGTAAAAGAAAAATGAGGGTTATATATATTTTTATTAATAATAAGTATGGTAAAGCAGTAAAACAGTAAAACACGAAGGGGGGTGAGGGTGGGTGGGGACCCCCCTGGTGGCTGTTTGCTGTAGTGTTTTACTGCTTTATTGCTTTATGGTCCCTAAAATCATGTTTTTCGTGGAAATTTGACAACTTTTTTTTCTAGAAACAATGTTTTTTAAAAAATGTTTTTCAAAAATAAAAATGTTTTTCAAAAAACAAAAAATGTTTTTCAAAAACAAAAATGTTTTTCATCAAAAGAAAATGTTTTTCGAAAAAACAAAAATGTTTTTTGAAAAACAAAAATGTTTTTCAAAAACCATTTGTATTTAATACATGAAAATGTAAAATTCTTATCTTCCAATATTGAAATTATAACTTAACTTTGACTTTATCTACTAACTTCCTAACTTTAACTTTTAACTGTTGTAATGAAACAAGCTTTCTATTAAATAAAGACCCTGAATTGCAATAAAAAAATGTAAGGACTCGTTGGTGTAACGAACTCTAACTAAATATACTCTTCTTCTTTCTCCTTCTTCTTTCTTCTTCTTCTTCTTCTTCTTCTTCTTCTTCTTCTTCTTCTTCTTCTTCTTCTTCTTCTTCTTCTTCTTCTTCTTCTTCTTCTCTTCTTTCTCTTACTCCTCTCTGTTTCTCCTCCTTCTTTTTTCAATAACAAAGAATGAGTCACTCAAAGCTGATACATCAAAAGATGAGTCTCAACAGCTGAGCGATCAAAGTTGAGACATCAAAGCTGAGGTATCAAAGTTGAGGCATAAAGCTGAGGCATCAAGTTGAGCGCATCAAAGTTGAGGCATCAAAGTTGAGGCATCAAAGTGTGTGTGTGTGTGTGGTGTGTGTGTGTGTGTGTGGTGTGTGTGTGTGTGGTGTGTGTGTGTGTGTGTAGGTGTGACGGTTAGGAACAGTAAAACCCAAATAAAACAAAAGGAACACCAAGCTAGGGTAGCTACCTACATAACCTCAATGTTAGGACCCGTTCCCTACAAAGTACTGCGTCAAAGATATCACTACATGTGCTCGACCTTAATCTCACTTAATCCTCACGAACTTTTAATTGAAAGGTCAATTTCAGGCCTTGATACGGTATCAAGGCCCAAAATATCAAGGTCAAGACCGAAATATCAAGGCCAAGACCGAAATATCAAGGTCAAACATCAAAAAAAGGGC
>JABUQX010087123.1:15000-27500 GCA_015478945.1 Trachelipus rathkii
ATTGCAGGTAGATATAAAAATTAATCCTTTTAAACTTTATGTAAAATATTATCCCATTAAAACGGTATATATATATATATATATATATATATATATATATATATATATCATTATATAGTGTATATATATATATATATATATATATATATATATATATATATATATATATAATATATATATATATAATATATATATATTATTTATATATATGTATATAATAATGTATATATGTATATTATATATATATATATATATATATATATATATTATATATATATTATATATATATATAGTATATATATATATTATATATATGTATATTTATACATATCACCATTTCCTGGGTGGCTGCAAGGTGGTGTTGGTGAGTGATAATTACTAAAAAATATCACCACCATTCACGAAAAAAACAAAAAGGTAGGAAGGAGGTTTTCAGCCCCTTGCCACCAGAGGAAGAGACTTTTGAAAATTTATTTCATACGAATCGACCGCTTTGAGAAACGCAGCTTCACCTCCATCAATCTAATATTTCAAGTTTCTTCTTTATTATTTCATTGTTATATTTAATTTTCCAAATTATATATATATATATATATATATATATATATATATATATATATATATATATATATATATATATATATTATATAATATATATTATATATATATATTATATATTATACTCGGTGGACATTTATAAGTGGTCGACTCCGTTAATATTAGGTTAAGTTAATTTAGGCTAAGTTTGGTTAGGCTAGGTTAGGTTAGGTAGGTTAGGTTAGGTTAGGTTAGGTTGATTATGGTTAGGTTACCAAAATTAATGTATTACCCTAAAATTATTAAAATAACGATACATTAATTATTGATTTTCGCTCTCCTGGAGTCAACCACTTATAAATAGCCAACTCGCGTTGTATAAAATAAAAAGTATGAAAATTAGGGTTAAGCTTGAAAATTGATATATTCAAAAAGAAATATCGTGCTTCAAATGAAGGAAAAAAATAAAAGGGATTTCAAAGAGCAAAATAACTGAAAATCCTACTCCTGGGTTTGATATAGCTTACTCACGAGGGAGGTAATTCATTAGGGCGTCAGGGCCTGCAACTCCCCTGGGTTTTATTAGTCTCACTCTACGAGTGCGGTAATTCAGTTGGTTACAGGACTGTCACTGCCCTGGTTTATTATTTACTCACGAGTGGCGGTATTTCAGTAGGGTGGTAGGTCTGCCACTGCCCTGGGTCAATAGCCCTGTCACTAGGAGTGGCGGTGTTCAGTAGAGCGGCAAGCTGCCACTCGCTTGGGTACTAGAGTAATAATCAAGCCGTACTGCGAACTGAGAAGGAATGATTCCTTAATAATGAATTGGGTGGCGAGATTTGAAGAGAGAAGGCCAGGATCACGCAAATGGTGGGATCAGGCGAATTGCTAAGGTGTATACCCTTCCATCATAAGAGAATGGTAACATCTTTTGCAACAGGGCTTTGGAAAAGTTTAAGGCTGCTATTTGCCTGTGTTTGCAAATGGCTAGTAAGGAGGATTCTGAGGTATTTCTCGCAGAATCGGTGTTAGAGCAAATGGTATTGGGGTTTGAAAGAAAAGATAAGTTTTTTTGTGCACATGACGTATTCCTTTGAAAGAGAGACTAGCATTTACACGGATTTCAATTTTATGGCTCCAATAGAGATACGCGATCCCTCTTTTTGAATGGATCCAACAGTGTAGAGGGTTGGGGAGTCCTGCCCCATATACTACTCGCCTATAAGTCCAGTTTTCGACGAATTAGGTATGTGGAAACGCAAAATAGGAGCTTGCGATCATCAACACCTTAAGTGTTTTGGAGGCGAGAGGCGTAATAGTCAAGCCACGCGATGAAAGTCATTTCAGGAGGGTTTAATGTGCGGTGCGTATGTTAAATGGGTTATCTAGTATCAGGTATAGAATTTGACTGTGGGAAGTTATAGGAAAAGTGAATCCATACTAAGGTTAAGTTTCGCGGGAGGAAGGTGCCGTTCTCGACGTCCCTTTTTCCTAAATAGTATGCTGAGGCTGTGTGGATGAGAATGGAAGTCAATGGGAGTTACCCATTGAGAATATTATTCAATGCATAATTAAAGTTGTTTTCCAGAAATGGCGCTAGCACCGGTTATGTAGATCGCAAGTCCACGAACACAGAGAGAAACAAAACTTGACTGTCACTGGGATAGAGAAATGATGTCATTGAATCCAAAAGCAAATATATAATACACTTAGAACTTGCCTGCGGAACACCTTCATGCAGGAGCAAGTTGGCGTGATAAAACATTAGATGCACCGGATCCTGAATGGATCTGCTTGACAGAAAGCATTATAAGTTAAGTTTAAGGAAAGACCTTTGTTTCCACGTTGTTGTCATAAGCTTTTACAAGGTCAAAAAACACCAAGACATCCACATTTTTAAGAAGGCTTCCCGGATGTCATGATTCAGTTTTAACAAGGGATCGAGTGAAAGATTTTTGCCGAAGCCAAATTGGAAGTTTATAAAAGCTTGACGACTCTCCAGGACAGAGAGAAGGCGGCCTGAAACCATTTTCTCCATTAATTTTCAAGTATGACAGGTCATCGAAACTGGTCTTTGGTTGTCCGCCAACTTCGGATCCTTCCCAAGTTTGGGAATAGGGATTAAAAAAGTTGTATGCCAAACAGATGGAAAAGAGGATTCAATAAAGATTCTGTTATACAAATCCATCAAAAACGCTGATGCAGAAGGGTGAGAGTGAAGGAGAATAATGTAAGAAATCATGTCTGGACCAAGGGCACCGTCTTTACTACTTGTCAGTGCAAAATACGGTTATAAGTATAATATTCCCCTTTCCTTGTTGGAAAGTCTGGCTGTGCAATGTTAATTTTCCGTTTTTGAAAGGCTTCAGGATAGCAGGAAAAGCTCGAGTGAATGCAAAACTGTAACCTAATGTATCTGCAACAACTGATAGAGCAGAAATTATGGTGGTTATATCAGGCCCATAAGGCCCATGTGGGTGAAGAACTGTTGGAGTGGCAAGATATTTTTGTGCAACTTTCCACACTGAAGAAAGGGGAGTTGTGAACATTCAAATTCAAATGAACATTCAAATTCTTTGTCTCCTAACTTATCTCGTTTGACAAGGGCTTCTAGAAGTTGTTTTGATTATTTTGATTCAACGACAGGTGATTTATTTTCCTGCTTTTGACATAACACACAGAGACTGCAGTCAATACTATTGCTCCGTTTCCTCTTTGATGGTAGTATCTGAACTTGTAAGATCCCTTCCATTATTACTGACTGCTTCTTACGACAAATTTCATCCTGAAACAAAAGAAATAAAATTAATAAAAGTGTACATACTCAAAAATACAGTGCCAATAGTAACACTTATAACATTAATTACGATTCCTAAATATTACATACCAAACAAAATGACCACGCAACGTGACAGAGAGCAAAAAACGTCACAATCGAACTAAAATGATCACTTTTTTCTAGCTTAAAACTAGGTATCAACCAAAATATTGTTTTTTTCGCAATACATGCTAGGAAAAGGTCTTTTACCTCTTAAAAATACCTCTCAAACAAAGTAAAAAAATTGAAAATCGGTTAGATAGCGACCGAGATAAGGCAGTTTGTTTACAGTGAAATGTCGGCCATCTTGGATGACGTCACCACAGTCATACGCAATACTTGTGCAAGTGTCATCAAGGAGATTATCAAACTACATGCTTTTGCTGATTAAATGACTTCACTGGTACCTTCTCTTCATTAACTTTGCTTCGGGAAACACAATGCTCCCAGACTATTATGAGAAAATATAAATGATAAATGTCTGCTCTTAATTTTTAATATATAAAAGGTTCGAGAAAGATAAACTGTTTGAAGAATTTTTTGCTCTCAAATATAACTAAAACTAATCTCTTAAAATGTTTACGTTAACATCTTTATAGTAATCTTCTTACTCCATGAAAAAGTGATTAAAAGTTTTTAGTATTTAGTTATTGTTAACGTTAACTCATTTTGATGTTATAATTCTTTTTTTTTTTAAATTGAGTTGCTAATATATTCCTTCCATTTATTAACTATCTAAATCAAGGATGGCACGAAAAAAAATCAATTGATATAAATCAACTGATTTTTTCACTTGATTTGCTAAGAAACAAAAATAGTTTCTCTTTGGAAGGCATGGGATGCCAATATTCATTTTTTATTTAGAATTACTGATCCTCTTCCCAAAAAATACGACATGCATATTTAAAAAGAAAGCTTTAGAACAAATTGAAATACATTCAAGTTATTATCATTTACCATATATATATATATATATATATATGTGCTATAAGTAGATGTATTATATGAAAAACGGTACTTTAATTATAATATTTTAATTCATCTCTAAAAATCATTTAGAGAGAAGAATATACTTCACGATAAAATTATCACATTGTAATATAGAATACATATATAGTTTTATATATATGATTATATTATATTTTTCATATATTCTATACTAAATAATAGTATATATAATATCAATCCATTTATACATACTTATATATTATATATATATACAATGTACATTTCTAATAAGTATATATATATATTAGTGTGGTTAGTGTGTGTGTGTGTGTATGTGTAGTGTGTGTGTGTGTGCGTATGTTGTGTGATTTTATATTATGTTATATATACGTTGATGAGGATAGTATCGATATATATGATTGAGTGATGCGATAGAGTGTGGATATGGGAATGTTTGAATATTACTAAATTATTGTATTTTTAATTCTAGAGTTTCTAAATCTACCTAATATAATTTACTCTGCTCTCTCAGTCTTCTATACCTCTCTCTCTCTCTCATCTATCAATAGTCTATTCATTCAGATCACGTTAAATCGTATATCATCTCTATCTTATATTATTCATCTCTCTCATACTATTCATCTTCATCTATCTTACTTCTCAGTCTCCAACCTCATCTACTACTACACTATTTCATCAAGAACTAGTATTAATATTCTTTTTTATTCTTTAGATATAATGTTCACAAAGATACAGAAATAAAGAAGAGAAGTTTTATTTATTGGAGTTGAAACTTAATTAGCAATCTCATTGATCTTTAGAAAAGGATGTTTTAAATAATTTTTATATTTGAATTTACTATATTATAACAGTCGTATTATGAATTAGTACCATATCTACTAATCTATATAAATCGTTAATGTCACAGAGTAATAATTCACGTACGATGTACATTCTATAACTAACCATTAAAACGTATTTTAAAAAATATCCCAAAATAATCTTTTTGTTTTAGGATAAAATTCAATAGAGGTCACATCCTTTCCTTACTGGTGGAAACTATTTGATCTGCCAATTATATATTATATTAAGTTTTCCTACCAAAAAATACATCTTTTCTACATTTCATAATTAGATAAAGCATTTCATAATTAGCGGGAAAAAGGATATGAAATATGAGTAATTACCAGAGTAAGGATGCGGAGTAATAAAAAAGTATACATAAATATGCGTGCATGTATTATAAAAAAAAGTCTAAAGGTCTATTCTAAACAAATTTTTTACGGAACAAACCTATATTTATATATTTGCAGTATGAGTTAGAAAACTATAAAATAATTATTCATCTCCAAAATAATTACATTAAGAATATGTGATAATCATTATGGTGTTTATATGTACGGCTATATCAAGAATATTACATTACACATGTATTGATAGTTTTCTTTTCACTTTAAATCATTACTCTATCATTGTACTTTAAAATCATTACTTTATCAAACTTATAACTAATTTAAATACAAGCTGATAAACTCGGAAAAATCATTTAGATACAATCAATTCTTTTTGTAAAAAAGAGACGAAAATAACGTAAAAGAATTGGCTACCGCACAATACAAAAATTAAAGTAATATATTTTTATATATGAGTTTTATCTATTCTCTGTGATTCAATTTTTCGGTTTTATTTAAAAAAATGTATACATGTTGATTCCCTTGTTTTCAAGTATCTGTATTTCCTCAGATAATGTTTTTTACTGAATGCGGTGCACAAATGATTGTCTCTAATTAAATTTAATACATTGACTTTTCTTTTAATTTCACTGGCCAGATAGCATATAAAGTGTAAGAGTATGTAAAACTAATTTTTTAGGCAAACATTCGTGCCATCTCTTGGCACTGTCAAAGGACTTTTATAAAAATTTATCCTTTCTATTGCAAAACCCTCAAGTCAAAGTTCAGTTTGAACCTTTATGAACATGTTTCTGGAGCATGTTTCTGATACTTGTTTCTGGATCTGTTTATAAACATATTTCTGACCATGTTTTGAACGTCTCTATATTTGTTTCTTGACCTGTTTCTGAAACATGTCTAACTTGTTTCTGGACTTGTTTCTGGAAACATGTTTCTGAACATGTCTTCTATACTATGTTTCCTCACGACTGAGTATGTATATCCAGTAGCGCTTTCTAATAATACAAGAAGTAGAATGAATAATTACTAACAAGATATTTATGTTATCTTAACAAACAACGACAAATTATTGATAGTATAAACTGTACATGTAACTTAGTACCCTGTATATATCTAATTATAATAGGCTAATATATATATGAATGACTACTCTGATATAATATATCTGTAGTAAATGATTCTATAAATTATTTAACACAGAAGTCTTTAATTCAACCTTCATTACTAGTATTATATCGTATATATATATATATATCAATGTATACTATAATAATTATTTATAACTTATTTTGATATCTATATCGATATACAACTTTATCAACTGCTCACGTATATGTAGCGAGGATATGATTCTCAAAATAAACCAAGACTAGTGATATGTATTAGGTAAGAGATTGCAGGATATTTTATTTGACATTTCAAAATGGTATAGCCATGCTCTCATCGTAGGTAGCTTAGCGCGTCCAATCTGATGTGGTACCTGTTTTCTAGCATTTTCTCTAATAACACATGTTGTGTAACCACATGATTAGACCGTGTGCACATCCCTAAATTCTGAACCTCCAGATCAATGTGTAAAAGATCAAATTTCTCGGGATGCGCATATAGGATTATCTTGATGACTATGTTCCTTCATAGATTAGTCTAGCGTATAGCTTGAACATGTCTCGAGACTTAGGGTGTCTCCACAAGTAAGCGTCTTACATAACAATCAGTGAGTATTAGTCGATATGCAATTCATAAAACTCTTCTTTGAAAACACACCTTCTGAAAACTGTAGGATGCGGGACAACCTTTACCGACGATGCTCTATCTCTCAGTCACCAGTACATCCCTTGTCAGGAGAGATGATCCGTGTTTTATACATAGGTGAGACGCACATAGAGAGATTCTTAACCATTCTAGTAGGCTCACGAAGTACGCCTGAAGCGATTTACATCTGACGACACTTTTTGAATAAGGTGCTCAAGCCAAGGTCTGAGTACGGGCTCTTTGTTCGAACTTGAGCCACTGTCGCTCAAACTTAGCAACTTATAGCGAACGAATAGATAAGTCTGTAGCGATTAATGTATTCGGCGATGAGTTGTCAGCAAGATGTACTCGAATATCATTCTACTTGATAATCTAATGAGGAAATTATAATCGATTAATCCTTATATGAGTATAGATAATTAATATAACTTATAGTTATATTGCTATCATCTTTGGAATTAGGATACTATTTTGTTGTAGTGTTTCAATATAAGACATCCATCATCGTTTTCAATATTTTTAATACTGTAAAATAATTTCATCTGTTTTTTATTTTTTTTAATATCTGAAGATTTTTAAATATATCTAAAGATTTTTTTATTTATATCTTTATTTTATGAATACTATATAGTATCAGAGACAATGTAAAAGTTGAAAGTATACAAGCTTGAGCTTATTTATTGGTTAAGAGCAAAAATATTAGCAAACTAAATATCTATGTATTAATTATCACGATATATAATACTAATATAGTATAACTGTAGTATCTATACTAGAAGTAGAAACTAAATTAATATAGTCTTATTTCTTGGGTATATATAAAGAAGATTATCTTACCATTATATATAATACGGCAGCTAAATAATTTCTATATATGTGTTAACGTTACTCTACGTATAGTTGAGTGATTAGGCGTAAGCTTATGTATCATAGTACTTGCTTATTCAACAATCTTTGACATGTATAAGAAGCTACCTATGATATTAGGGGGGGATGAGAATACCAGTTTAGCATATGAGATCCCTGTAAATTATATATATTATAAATAAATTAGTTTCTTCCAATTAGGAAATCAAAATACTTTAGATTAAGTGACAAAAGTGAGCAATTGCAGTAACAGCTAGAATAAGCGAATACTGACTAGAAACACAAAAATGTAAAGCCTGTATAACAAAATAAAAATAAATCCAAAGCATCACAATAGAAACAGTTAGAGTGTTATCATGTAGAAATAGTTTATACATTTATCTCAATTTCGATTATCAAAAGGAACAGTCAAGTATTTAGACGAATCTGTTTTGATTATGATATCATTCGAGTATACTTCGAGTGTATTCATTTAATTAAGTAATAATGATTAAATCGATACGTTTTGAAATTGAGAGATAGAATATAACTTTCGATTTGTCCGCCTCTTAGCACAGTGAATTCCTCGGTCCTGAAGAAATTGAAAGAAAGCAGCAAATAAAAATAACATTATTATTTAATCTGCATGTGGAAATTGGGAGTTTGAGATATTATTAATTGATACCGAATCGTTTAGATATTAATGTTTTCAAGATCTTAGTAAGATTTATATTTGAATTCTAGTTAATATAAGAGTTATCATTAACTAGAATTGTTGGATTTCTAATTTTTGTAATGAGAGTAGTTAGTATAATGAATACTAACTTATTGATTACTGGAATTGGTTCACTAACGACTAATGGTGCTAGGATTTCATGGGAAATGAGTGAACGCAACATTACACACTCTTGAGATTACTTATTAGTATGAATACTATATTGAGAGTAATTTTTTATATAATGGTTAGACCTGCTTATACGTGCACAGTTTCAACAGATGATAATCTTATAAAGAAAGCTAGTGCAGTGAGAGTCTTGATTATACAGTTTTTTCTAGGTTCAGGGTTGTATGATATTCGATAACGATCTTAATAAACCTAAAGAAGCCCCCCCCCCCCATAACTCCCTAAAACACATTCCAAACACATTTCCAATTGAATATAAAATGAATATACTATATGATGAGTCAAGTCACTGAGTCATCAGAGCGCGCGTCGAGTCAAACTACACAAGTACCATGACCCTACACTAATCTATTGAAAACACATGCTGAATGCTCAAAACATCTTCTTTCAAATATATATAACTTATCAGATCTTTGAATTATATCTCTCTACATATATCAGAGTAGCTTAATACATTAAGTTTACTAACAAATTTACCTTAAAAATTTCTCTTACAATTATAAATGTAGTTAAGTTGCGAGATACCTTTATGAATATATATACCTATTAGTACTACGCCTAATCTATACTACACTTTATTTATCTATTCGTATAAACTACCTATAATTACCATACTACTTTTACATCTAGATGATATCATTATCATGATAATTACTTCAAACATTACAAGGAGTATTACACGTGTTTATTTATAATAAATAATGACTGCCAAATAGGTAATGCAATATATATATCGTTGATATATTATTTCAGTAGATTATATATCTCCATCACTTCTAGCTAGCGCATTATTTTAATCAATATATATATATATACTTACTATCACAAATTTTCTATAAAGCAAAGGTCATAGACCCTGTTACTCACATTTAATTAAATCCTCTACCTACCCTTATAGGTATATTGTATAATATTCGATCACCTTGAGAAATACTTTTCACCGTCTACAATTATTTAAATATAGAAGCTATTCTTATCTTTAATACTATCATATCATAATACACTAATATATAGTAGCAGTGAGATAGTAGAATGTAAATAAATTTAATAAACTGTAATTTCCTATACTTGTTACATTGTACTTATTTTGTGATTCATAAAGAAAGTTTGATTTATTTTCTTAGGTAGGCCTCTAATAAGCATTAACACATAATAAAATTTTCATTCATTATTATATATCTGAGTAAATAAAATTGACTATTATATCAATATGATTATTATCTACTTAGGCAGACTAGTCATGTACTTATTACTAATAATGAACTTAACCTCACACTGAATTGATTCCTATTAAAGTGCAATGGGTAAGCGTTTTCCCTATCAAACATTACTACTTATCATATACATATATGGAGTTATATATTTTACTTATATCTACTCTCGACAGAGAGTGAGGATACGTATACTCCAACCTCATTGGAAGCGGTGGTCCAGATCCTCAGACGCAATATTAGACCAGGATGAGGGAATTTTTTTGACCAAAAGGTCCACTCAAACTACTATAACTCTACAGCAGCGCGACAACTAGACAGCACCACTCTGTGCCCAAGAGAGAAGGTGGCGAGAGAGACCTCTTAAGGTATTCCATAGTCTCCCTTCCGCGACGGCCGCATACATGGGATATCCCTTCAGGCATGGACCATATACTGATATTCTGCCAATCCCCACATCCAATAATCCGCGTTGCACATCAAATATCGAAAATTCTCAAGTCATCGCTTCAGTCACTGGCACAGTTATATCGTAAGAGCATCTCCAGCGCGAGGTCTATCACATACAATACTGTCACTATACTCCGAGCTGAGTTTCATATTTTCTATTCAGCCGAGAAGTTGACCAATATACTCTCTGATCATAGTAATGCTGATACGAGGTAACCTGGAGATTACCTGTTTCTATAATTCTCGCAGAGTTGAAGTGCCAACGACTGTACACGGACAATTCTAAGTTTGACGTATCGGCGATATTCGGAGAACTCTATCAATTGCGATCTCGAGCGTAGCTCAGCGTACGAGAAAGTATAGAAAGAGCACAATGGATTGTCCAGGGGAGAGGAGATATCTGGACGATGAGAAAGAGAACGAGCAAATCATTTATTATAACATCTGCTCAGGGAAGGGTATGATGTTACGTCCTAATATGCATTCCGCCTCTGGGAAATACCTTGAAAGAGACACTTACACTATAGCACTTATACACTTGTCCAGAAGTTTAATAATTAGAAAAATTTAAATTCAAAGATAAAAATTGGAAACAGAATTTTCTGCTTTTTATACAATGAGTGAGACATCACCAAGAACCAGGAGTCCCAACCGTCTTTTGTGGTGCCGGAGAAAACTCATGATACCAGCCACCTTTTTCTTGACCTCTGAATACAATATTACCAAGATTGTAGTACGGAGAGAATATAGTTGCATGAATTATCCGTATGATGCGCTGATAACAACAATGTGCCAACACTAGTGCTAGATGTGGTCAATGTTTCCACCTTACTGACAGCTTTCTACCTATACAATGGTATGTTTGTTTGAACGTCTCGCTATTTATTTTCTAATCTTAGATTATGTAAGTCATGTAATAATATATAATAATAATAGCAATGTTACTATTATTGTCCGTTACATTCTCTTAATAGTTATTATGCATCTTAATATCATTACTATCCCCAATCCCATTATTTAATACGCTCCAATATAATCAGTTTACAATATATATTATATATTTATGCTAAAGTATATATAGGATTATATACATTGGAATATATTTGCCATTTTCCTTTGAAATACTGATTTAATCATTATCAAGATAATGCAAGTCTACTCATTAAAGTACCGATAAGATAGAGTGAGCTAGTAGTATAATAATTTGATACTGATTCTATATTTGTGTGGTGCGTCATGCTCGATTGCTGTGTGTGTGTGCGTGCGCGCGTGTGATGAGTGCGTGAAGTGTTGGAGAATCAATTAAACTATATGAGAATAATAATAATTAATATAATATACTATTATATAATAATATAAAACTCATACACTAATACATGAGATAATGTATTTATATATAATAGAAATTAATATATATTATAATATAACTCACAATTTATAATAATAAATTACATAACAATAATAAATAATGAAATAACTATAATATAATAATAATAATACATAATAATCATAATATACACTATAATAATTTCACAATATATAATAATAATAATTAAATCTAATAATAAATTAATAAATAAATAATAATAATAATAATAATGCATAATAATATATATATTATATCCATATAAAACTGAAATATTAATATAAATAAATAATAATAATATAATAATTATATAATTATATAATAATAATATATAATTAAATAAATAGATATAAATATATAATACTAATAATATAATATAAAATTATAATAATTAATATAATATTAATAATAATAAAATATATTATTAATATAATAATAATAATAAATAATGGAGCATAATATAATAAGTAAATGT
>JABUQX010087123.1:30000-42500 GCA_015478945.1 Trachelipus rathkii
AAAGAAATCACACTCTCTTGAATAAAATATTATTTCAAGAGATAGAAAGCCTTCACCCAATTATAGAAAATAATTTTACTAAGAATAATAATAATAATAATAAAAACCCTCGAATATATAAAAACGAAAATTCAGCGTCATTGTTTTCATACAATCCGATTAATTCGGAAGAAGAATTTCGGGAGGATTTAGAATCAAATAACGCTGAATCATCCTTTAATGTCGCTAATGAGCAAAAAACACAAAATAATGTTGCCAAAAACCAAAATAATGAGGATTTTAATTTCCTTACAAGAGATTCCAAATCCGATTCGTCCTTAAAAGGTTTAAAACAAATGAGTTTAACTATAGAAAGTTATTACGGTAATCAATCGATTTCACATTCTCCCAAATTAGGTTTACGCAACGATAAAAGCCATGAAAAAAGTTCGTTAAAATCGTTGGTGAACAATAATTTGAAATTACCGCCAAAATTCAAACAAAAGAAAGAAACAACAACAAAAGAAAGAAAGATATTCAAAGAAAAATCGTCTCAAAACAGTACAAATAATTTCATTCCAAAATATCATCAGCCTAACTTGGGAAAAGATGATACTCTCAAAGAGTATTACAGAGATTCAAGTGAAATAAACATGAAAAACGTGTCACAAAAGGCGAAAAAGGCCAGAGAGAAAATTACTTATCAATTTAAAAGTTTCCCCTCCAAATTGGGAAACCTTGACTCCTTCACGGAACAAGCTGAAAATTACCGCCAACCAAAGAAAACGGAGTCAATTTTTACTTCTAGCCTTAGGCAAGAAAGCTCTTATGAAAGTCCGGAAGAAGAGAGATGCTACTCTGTAGGAGACCTTCTGACCGTCATCATTATGACGTCACTGATCAATTTAACGGCTGGTGTCATCATAACCCTGGCTTTCTGTTGCTTGACGACGAGAGGGAGATGCATATCAAGTGGGAATAGAATATGCAAATCATCACAAGGATCAGCTATGAATCAAAATTATAATGAAGATGATTACAGGTATATATATATATATATATATATATTATATATACTATATATATATATATATATTATTTGTATATTTTATATATATATATATTTTTAGATTATATATTTCCAAGTATATATATATATATATATATATATATATACATATAGTATATATATGTATAGTAAGTAATATAGATGTCATATATACAATATATATATAATATATATATACTCTATATTATATAATGTATATATATATATAATATATATACTTATATATATATTTATATATTATATATATATAGTATATATAGGTAACAATGATATCCGATAACATATTTATATCGGATACGGTCTTTGATTTGGAATTATTCCAAGTAAAATTTATATAGTACTATTTATATTATAGTTCGAAGTATGACCCATTTATCTAGATATATGACTATATATAAATATATAGTATTTATATATCTATATAATATATTATATATAATATTCTCCATATTTTTATTCATATTAGGTAGAAAAGGACCAAATTCTCTCACGAAATCCATTAAAGTTGGAAGAAACTTTGAAACGTTGAAACATTAAAAGTATAGAGACAGTAAGAAGCCACATGGGCCTATCGAGACTATCCCAGTCAACTAGAGTAAATTGAAGAATAATAGTAGATGGAAGGGTGTTTCAGACTCTACCTGTAATATATACGTAAGAATGAGCATAGCCATTGAGTGTTGGGTCAGGGGGAAAGTCAAGTAGCACGAAAGAGCTCAACTTAGGGGAGAAAGTAACCGGCGTGAGGAAAGTGAAAGGGAGAGTTTGATGGTCAGAAAGAGATTGAGAAGAGTTGGCGAGAGCAGATGAATTGTTAAGAAAAAAAGCTCTAGATTTTTCTACCTTTTCAGGAAGTGGTGTATGTGTGTGTAGGTGTGTGTGTAGGTATGTGTGTGTGTGTGTGGAACTACCCAGATGATACCCGATGCGTACTCCGTACAAGGATAGAGGTACCCCTATTTAAAGAAAGCAAATAGGGTGATGTGAAAAAAGTTCTGAAGGTACCTTGGAACATATGACAAAAAAGCTTGTTAAATGAAGGAAACAATATACCTTTTCTAGGATAAATCACATAAAGAGGAAACATCAAAAATATTAAAGACAATGAAATTAATGTTGGAGTGGTGCATTTTCGAAGATGAAGTTTTGCTAAAGATTATTTCGAGTTGATAGATAAAGAAAAAAATCTATTTTTTTCGCTGCTGCAGTTAGAAATGAGAGAAAATGGGTGTCCTGGGGCCATCCTTCTAGTATCAGCTAACTGCAATTGAAGAGTTATAAAAAGTTGAGTCCTCGTCATGTTGAAATAATAAAATAAAGTCATTAATAAAAATTAGAAAGAGTATGAGAAATATTAGAACCTTGAGGGACATCTATATTGACAGATTTTAAAAATGAGTAGTGCACGTCTAGCAAGAGAGCGACGAGAAAGGATATCAGAAAGAATGTTTTAGAGAAAACCAAAGATGCTTAAAGAGAGAAGTTTTGAAATCAGTTTTTTCTGCCAGACTCAATCGAATCCTATAGATAAATCAAGCTCCACAGCAAAAAAAAATTTACCAAACAGCCGGAGTAGAAGACCAAGTATCAGCGAGAAGGAAGAAACAAGGATTTCTCACAGAAGTCCTACTGTCGACCTGAGTTAAGATTAGAATTATTAAGATTGTTCCAGATCTACCTGTTTAGGATATATTCAAAATTCCAAAAAGGACGAAAGGACCTAAGTTAAAGCAATATGACAATAGTTAGAGGGTGGTAAGGAGTTCCCCTTTTCGCAAGCCTCCAGTAGGAAGGAAAGATCAAGTATTTAATAGACATAAAAAAAACAGTTTACCTATGCAGGATGCAAGTTCAAAGGACTAATCTTAAGATTCACATAAAAGAAACTATCAGGACAGTATCCTTTCTTATTATTAAAGTTCAAAGAAAGCAGAAATCACGTCTGTAGAAGAAATTATGTTGCTAAACATAAATGAATTGATGGGAGATGGAGATGGAGATTGAGAAATACCTCCAAAATCGTCTAAAAATGGAAATACCTTATGAATATTATGAATATATTACCTTGAGTGAATCAGGCAAAATTGAAATTGTGATAAATTATTTAAAGATTGATTAAACCCTTTAATAACTAGAAAATGTCCAGATAAACGCTTTAATAGTATAGTTAGAAAATGTTCAGATAAACGCTTTCATAGCTAGAAAATGTCCCGAAATACTCATAAGAGTATGTTAATATAAGTTTTACAATTATTCTCAATTAGGAAAGGAAAAAATTTATTTGTTGCCGTATTTTCTATATGCACCTGATTTGGCAGAATCAAACTTTTATTTTTATTTATTTTTATTTTATTTCTTTAACTTATTTTTTATTATTTTATTTATTTTTATTTATTTACTTTTAATTTATTTTTATTTATTTTAAGTGGAATCTTCTTTCTCAATGAAGCTTTTATTTCAACTATGATTAACTGTCTTGACCTTTTAAGGTCATCACTAATGTTACTCCCGTGAAAGCATAAATAAGTTAAAATAACTACTGATGTAATGAACATAGTTTATTATTAGTAGTGATGGGCCAGCCGGACCGAGACCACCCTTTTCGATATGAAGGAATAGAGATATAGGTCTGAAACTTGGAATATAATCTATATATGGGTTAAGCTCGAAACAGGGTAAATTTCAAGTCTGTAGGATGTATATAGAGGGGGGTCACCCCCGAGGGTGGACGCCGATATTGCGCTTACGCCCTTGTGGCGGCTTCTGAGCGACCGAAATTAGGCCTAAATAGCATTAGGTTCGAGCGTGATGACGTAATCTCGTCGCAGACGAGATTACGTCAGTGCGCGAGCGCGCGCATACACATACACATACACATTATTATTATTATTAGGCTTATTATTATTACGTCGAAGATTCGTTTCTCGAAGAGAAACGAATCTGAGTCGAAAACGTTTCCTGTAAGGAAACTTTTTTTACGCACTCTGACTCCGACTCCGGCTCCGACTCCTGCTCCGGCTCCGACTCCGACTCCGACTCCGGCTCTGACTCTGGCTCAGCTTCTGAAGTTTTTTATTTTTATTATTATTATTATTATTATTATTATTATTATTATTATTATTATTATTATTATTATTATTATTATTATTATTATTATTATTATTATTATTATTATTATTAGTAGTAGTAGTAGTAGTAGTAGTAGTAGTAGTAGTAGTAGTAGTAGTAGTAGTAGTGGTAGTAGTAGTAGTAGTAGTGGTAGTAGTAGTTAGAGTTATCGTATCGTGATAAAATTTGGAGTGGTGTTAGATGGGGAGGTAACCTCAGTGTATACGAAGTTACATCCTCATGGGTCCCCAACCCACCCCCATTAAAAAATCGAAGTGTTCGTAGAAGGTTGAAATTTGGGGAGAGGATTCAGAGTGTAATTTCTAGAAATAGTTGGTATGTGAATCTGAGGAGTTGGCTCCGGCACCGGTGCTGGAGCCACTGCGGGGCCAAGTTAATAAACATTCGTATAACAACAATATTGGTGTTAAAATATATGTTTATAAGGATGTAGAGTTCGACTAAGGGTGTTTGAGACTCCCTCATAAGCAAGAAGGTAGCGTCATCAGGCTCCTGGTCGATGCGGGGGCGCGTCCGCAGGCGCGCCAGCCAGTGCAATCCGCCGCGAAACCGGCGCGTGCGCGCGCCCGCAGGCGCGCCCGCCGGCGCGATCCGACGCGTGTGCGCGCCCGCCGACGCGCCCGCCTGTAAAGCTAAACTATGAACATAACATACTTAACACACAATGGCTGCACGAATAAACAGCCAGCCCCAACATCTTAAACAACAAAGCGTACATAAGGGGACAGTAAAACAAGTTTTCAGGTGTATAACATATAATTTCCAATAAAAAGAACATTAAATAAATAAATACATTCAAACATATAAGTTTTTTATTTTAAATATATTAATCCATCTAATCAGGGGGACATAGGATTCTGTATAAATTGAGCAAGTTCTATATGTTTCTCCAGAGATTCAACTCCATCCGAAAGGATGTAAGCATAAATACAACCTGCGGCACTAAACCATTTTTCTGCATATTTCGGTTCAACAGCACTCACTCGCTCACGCCAGAGAGAAGTAAACGTATCCTGGCTGATAGTTATTAAGGCATTTCTGTATACTGCATTATACGGGAAACCACATGTTTCGGTGTAAATATCGTAGATTACACCATGAGCTATATGAATTAAGTCCTCGAGTATGTCAACATCTTTAAGATGAGACTTTAAGTCGTTTTTCATATCAAACAAAGCTGTTATATTTGCAGATGTCTGAACAGTGAAACCTATACATGTACGCATGAATGTGACAGCATCATTGGGTTTCCAATAGTTGCGTACATCAATACTTTTAACATTATCAGATGCAGTGAAAGCAACATCTATTCTATTATAACCACTCAAGCTGTCACCTCTGATTTCATCAAGAGACGATGTCACAGATGACACATACTCAGCCTTTATCCAAGCTTCAAGGCTGTCGATAATCTTGAGGAATTCTTCAACCGACATGATTAAAGGTATATTACTTGCACCTCCAATTGGAATACAGGTAATATATTGCTCTCCATTCGTTTTACGAAAAAATGTAAATGACACATCGTTGGGTATTACAAAGATCCTCGTAAAGAGGACATCCGTAGGAGCAGAACGAGAGGTCATCATATCAGCACAGCGAAAAATGTCTTACTGGCGAAATTCGTATGTATAAACAACCCTTATAGGTAATGAGATTCTTTCTTTCAACCAATCAGAAGAAAGTAAACAAGAATACGACGTACGAATGAACCATATCAGTTCAAAAGGGTATATATTTTCGTTAGACAACAACAACAACAACAACAACAACAACAACAACAACAACAACAACAACAACAACAATAACATACCTAACAAAACATAACATGAACTAAGAATATAATGTACATCGACAAACCTAACAACACCATACGCACGAATAAACTACTAACATTAACAAAGTTCCACACTTAACAACAGTAAAGTAACTAACATAGCATACAAAAACGTAACCTATTCATGTTTTGTCAAGCATATCTCTAATAAATCAAACCACCATTCAAGCCCCATCCAGCCACCCTTCTGTCCAGTTGTGATCTATTGATCTATTGATCTAATGAGTTAACAAACCATTTATAACATAAACGCAAACCTTTTCTTATTCATTAGTGATCAGGTATCAATCTAGAATGGACGTTGGTAAATTTATGTTCCGGGCTCCTGCTACTGGTCTACATTTTAAAAGAGGTCGAGATTTTCGAGCAAAAGCCTGTTAAAATCATATGGTGTTACAGTGTTTACCAAGAAAAGTTTAAAGACTACAAAGATGTAATCGAATTTCACGAAGGGTTATATGACATAAAAGCTCTTCAATGTTTACCAGGACATAAAATTATAATCCTTGACGATTTGATGCATAAATTGAATGAGGCTATAGCCGAAACTTTCACAGTTTACTCGCATCATTTAAACATCACAGTATTTTTTATAACACAGAATATCTTTCATCAGAATAAGTATATGAGGGATGTGTCTTTAAACACACAGTATTTAATCTTGTTTGGACAAAGAAGGGATATGAGTCAGGTCAATGTTGTGGCTACCCAAATGTTCCCTACTCAGCGTAAAGAGTTCTTAAAAGTATATAAAGAAGTTACATCTATACCTCATGGTTATTTACTCTGTGAGCTTCATCCTAAGAACACGCATAGAGTGTTACTGCGTACAAATATCTTACCCTCCGAGATTGAGACAGTATACATACCTGAATAATGAGTACTCTAGTAGCAGATTATTTACCTCTTATGAGAAAATTTAAAACCCTGAAACCTTCTGAAAAACGTAAACTGATCTGTGAAGATGAAAAATTTATACAATGTATAGCTGAAGTATGCCTAAATCTTATAAAAGGAAATGTTCCTTTAAAGAGAGCTCAGAAGGTAAAGTTACGTCGGCACAGAAACATCATTAAAAAACTGGCTGCTAACGTAAGAAAGCTTAAAAATAAAAAGAAGCTATTACAGAAAGGTGGTGGTGTGTTCCTACCTTTACTCTTTTCCGTTATAGCTCCTTTGATAACCAAGTGGCTTGCTCAATGATGAAGAAGGTAGCGGTTTTACCCTACAGCGATTATGAGAAGTTGAAATATAACACAGAAACCTTACCACAACAACAACAACAACAACAGCAGCAACAACAACAACAACAACAACAGCAACAACAACAACAACAACAACAACAACAACAACAACAACAACAGCAACAACAACAACAACAGCAACAACAGTTCGAACAACCTCAATCAGACATTCAGCAGCATCAGATCGGATATAATCCTTATCACCCATTGATTCAACAGCAGCCTTTGAGTTTATATGATCCTCAAGTTGAACAGATAAATAATTATGAGAAGGAACTGCAGCAAATATTAAACTCCAATGTTAACATTCATGAAAAAAGAATCCTATATCAAAACGCTATACAAAAATTAGTAGATCTAAAAGTTTTATTAAATTCACCTAAGGAAGATTCAGCTCTAACAACAGATACTAAGATTGATCGTGAAAAGAGAAGCTAATTTTAGACATATACTCAAGGAAAGCTTACCAGTGAGGAGTAAGAAAACGGGTATAGCTCTATATAATATTTTAAAAGATCAGATTACTTGGGATGATCTCGGTCAAATCATTATTGATGGAGAAACAATACTTGGATCGAATATTGTTGACTTGATATCTGATCTCTCACGTGAATGGAAGAAGGCTCCAGTGACAGGATGGAACAGGATCAAACAAGAACTTCAGACTATTAATTTTCCAAGAAGTTTAATCATGAATAAACAAAGATTAGCGGATCTGGATAATATTCCATTGACGCCTAGACCTGATGCAAGTCCTGCTGGTACTTCTTTTGCATCGGATAGATCAAAGTTGATAAATAGAGGTACATTGCGATCAAGAACGAGTCGAATAAGAAAAAATCCATACAAAGTATCAAAATGGATTAGCATCTGATTATTTATTATGATTTTTTATATGATTGTATTATTTGTAATTTAAAATTATGTATATATTCTATGTTATCTTTATACATTTGCTATGTTTTTAGATTTGTAATTTAAAATAGTTAATATTATTTTGTAATTAAAAAAAAAATAAAATACTTCATATATACATCTGATTTTTTATATCACCTTTCAGTATAAATGAATAAAATTTTTATTGTTAATGTCATTGTGAATCATGGAGGCTAAGGAAGTGGTCGATAAATATTACTTTGATGTGAAACAGCCATACAGTTTCAAGGTTCGCTTCAAAGTTTCCTCAAATTAATAAAAAAGAATTGAAAAAATATTTAGAAGGTGAGGATGCTTTTACCCTTCATAAACCTATACGAAAAAAATTTCCTACACGGAAAACTATAGCCCCCCATTTAGATAGCGTATGGCAACTAGACTTGACCGATATGATAAAATATAAATCTTACAATGAGGGGTATCGATATATTCTTTTTGCGATAGATGTATATTCCAGATACTTATGGTTAAGGGTTTTAAAAGATAAAAAATCAAAGACTGTTGCTACAGCAGTCAGAGAAATTATAAATAAGGATGACAGATATCCCAAAATGATATGGACAGATAAGGGTACAGAATTTTTAGGTAAAGAGTTTCAAGAAATAGTTACTGAGTATGACATAGGGTATTACAACACATTTTCAGTTAATAAAGCTGCAATAGTTGAAAGAGTACAAAGAACTATAAAAGAAAGAATGCATAGGTATTTCACGAAGATGAATACATTTAAATATATAGATATACTACAGGACTTGGCTTACTCTTATAATCGGTCTCATCATAGAACACTTAAGAATACCCCTATAGAGATGGTAAAGACAAAACCCTTTGTACCTATCAACCCAAAGGGAAAAATAAAAGATAACACAGGCATTAAAGTAGGAGACTATGTGAGAGTATCCAGGACTGATGAAAATTTCAGAAAAGGGTATGAAGCTGGATGGTCGAGAGAGGTTTTTAAAGTAGATGCTATCAGAGAATTCCCTAGAGACAGGTTAAAATTATACTATCTAGAGGATTTAGACGGAGAAAAAATAAAAGGAGGATTCTATAAACAAGAAATACAGAAAATACAATTTGATCCTAAGAGTCATGAGTATAAAATAGAAAAAATAGTAGGATCTAAAGGGAAAGGTAAAAATAGACAGTATCTTGTCAAATGGGTAGGATACCCTGCAAAGTTTAACAGTTATATAAATGCTAGCGATATTAAGAAACATTGATCAGTTTACGTTGGGAACATGGAGAGTGAAGATCATTTCTATTTAACGCTGCCCTCATCGGCTTCTATGGATCTACATCCGGAAAATAAAATATCAGACTATACAACTCAATTATTGAATCCTATAACTTTTGATCGAGAAATGTATGAAGCAGGATTAAGTGAAATAATTCTCGATGTCGGTATAGAGAATATGCCTGTTTCATATTTGGCGTTTACGATATTTAGAAATGTTGATAATGTTAAAAATGTATTAAAAATTAAAGCTAATATGGCAACCATCAAACGAGGCAACAATGAATATTTCTTTGAAAATTATGTAATAAACCACGGTCTCTATAAATCGGTTACCGATGTGTTCATAGACTTAAACAAAAAATTTGAAGCAAGTCAATTATGTAAAGATTTAGTGTTTCTTGTTAATAAATCCGTTAACGAAGATAACGTGTTAATCACATTAAAATCTCATGAGCATGTGAACCTGAAAGATATAAGTTTATTTATTTTCCGCCCTTCAACCTGGTTTCGTAATTGTTGTTACTCACATGTATACAAAATATCGGGAAATAATATCAAACCATCTCTAAAGGATCTAATGCGTTATATACCAACGATGGAAGAGTATGTCACAAAAAATGACACCGAGAGTTCATTACATTTTGTATGCTTGCCTACTAAGATGTTTCAAGATCCTGGTATGGCCTATGTTTATACAGATATTATAGATCACCAGTACGTGGGGAATACTAAAGCCTCTTTGTTAAGAGTAGTTCATTTTCCTAAAGGTAAAAGAGTTATAAGTTTTCCTAATGTTCACTACTTACCCTTGAGTAAGACCCAACTGAGTTCGATTCGTATTTATATAAGAGATGTAGAAGGTAAGCCATACCCATTCACGACTGGAACAGCAGTGTGTAAAGTACATATAAGAAGGAAGCTCCGTTAAATAATAATGGAAAGAGAACGAGTCTTCAGGGGATCAAGAATGCAGAGGGGGTATGGTTTAGGTGGATTTTTTGCTTCGTTGTTCAGACGGGCCATCCCTTTGTTTAAATCAGGAGGTAAATATCTTGCTAAAAAAGCAGCTAGGACGGGTATAGATACTTTCCAGGATATTATGGGAGGTGTCGATCCTCGAACAGCTGTAAAACGACGACTAGCCGATGCTTCTGATGAAATGTTAGATGATGTTAAACGAAAAATACGACGTAAGATGACTGGTCAAGGTGTAGGTCGCCGTAAAAAACCTATAAAGAGGAATAGGAAAGGTCCACTAAAGAAAAAGTGTATTGATGTGTTTACCCTTTAATAATGATGATGAACGACTATTATTTTACATAAACAGTGACAACCTGTAACTATTTTGTATATAAGAAATGTTTAAACAAATCTCTCATCATTATACATTCGGTGATTGTACTAGCAAGATGCATTTCCTCCATCCCTCCAGCCCAGACTGTTGTAAGAGCGAATTGGATCTCTTCTCTGTGAACCCTACACAGATTAGTGTGAGTGAATCCAACTTTATTAGTATTAATCCCGTTCACTCAATCACAAATACAGATGTACCTCTCGATTTCAATATTCCTGGCACTTCTGATCAATATCTTGACCCTTCGAATGTGTTTTTATATCTAAAGACTAAGTTAGTAAACGAAGATGGTTCAGATCTCACAGGAACCGATCACATAGTATCCACCGAAACAAATTTCCTGTATACGTGTTTTAATCAACTTGAGGTATTTTTAAATGAAACATCTCTAGGAGCATCAGCGGCAAGTTACCCTTATCGAAGTTATATTGAAACTTTACTAAATTATTCTCAAGATGCGAAGGAGTCTCATCTACAATCATGTGGATATTACAATTTAAAAGATGTGGAGAACCACAGAACCCATGCTGGTAAATCTAAAAATAACACCTATGAATATTACGGTCGTGTAAATGGTGATATATTCTCTCAGGAAAGACTTATTCTACCATCTGTGGATACGCGTATCAGGTTAACTAGATCTACACCTGAATTTGCTCTTAATGTTAAAAGCGCTCTTTTAGCAACAACTACGGCACCAAAGCCTATCTTTAAATTACTGGACGCATATCTTTATGTACGTAAAGTGAAATTATCTCCCATTAAACATATGGAAATAGAGAAATCTCTTTTGACCGATACAGCGAAATATCCAATCAAGAGAATTGAGACTAAAATTTTTAACTTTACCCAAGGGTTATCGAGCATTAATATACCTAACATAGTCAATGGGAGCTTACCTCAGAAGGTAATAATAGGAATTGTAGAACATGATGCGTATTCTGGAAACTATGGAAAGTCCCCCTTTAAATTTACCCATTTCGGACTTAGAGGGGTCAGTTTACATGTGAATGGTCAACCTTACGGTCGTGATTATGAGATGATATATGAAGACTCACATTCCCAATGCTCACGTCCTTTTTACGATTTATTTGCCAATACGGTATCATGCAGCGATAACGGTACGGGTGTTGATCTCAAGAATTATGCTGAAAACAGTAATTTATATGCATACGATCTCACTGCTGATCTTTCAGCTTGTAATGCTTATCATCTCAATATCCTAAGAAAAGGAACTTTAGGATTGAGTCTCAAATTTGGACAAAGTTTGACATCCTCAATCTCAGTTCTGGTGTATCTGGAACATCCTCAAATCATCGAGATTGACAGAACACGAAATATAATCTTGAATTATTAATGATGAATGAAGAAGAAATATTAAATGCCTTCGGAAACGAAAGAAGATTTTTAGGCGTATTTGCATGTAACGAACTCTGTTCTGTGAAATTGGATACCGACTCTGGTCTTATCTTCAACACTTCTCCCAGGGATGTTTCAAGCAATGGACATTGGATAGCTGTGTATAAGAATAAAAATAATGTTGTTTATTTCCTTGACTCTCTGCATTTAGATTTTATGTTTAGTAATCATTATGTAGTATCTTTTTTAAAATATAATAATGTTCAATATGTTAAGACCTTATGTTTTCCTGTACAACCTATCAGGTCTAATTTATGTGGTGTATACTGTATTTATTTCATTATATGTTTTTT
>JABUQX010087124.1:0-15000 GCA_015478945.1 Trachelipus rathkii
TTCCACTAAAGGAGAGACTTAACCCTAATGTCCCCTTTCTTAAAATATTTAAATGATTAGCGTTACAAGCTGAAAGGTCAGCGGTGAGATCGTAAGCATATAAATTACTATTCTTAGCGTATTCTTCAAGATCTATCCCTGTCCCGCTGTCATTGCATGAAACAGTGTTAGCTATTAGATCGTAAAAAGGTCGTGAACATAGAGATTGCGATCCATTGTATAACATTTCATAGTCCCGCCCGTAAGGTTGACCGTTTACATGTAGACTGATGCCTCTAAGTCCAAAAGGGGTGAATTTATAGGCTGATTTTTTATAATTCCCTGAGTATGCTTCATGTTCAACAATACCTATTATTACTTTCTGAGGCAGATTACCATTCACAATGTTGGGGATATTGATACTCGATAATCCCTGTGTAAAGTTAAACAACTTTGTTTCCACTCGTTTGATAGGATACTTTGCTGTAGTATTCAAGAGAGATTTTTCGATTTCCAAATGTCTCTGAGGTAGTAATTTCACTTTTCTAACATAGAGATAGGCTTCTAGCAACTTGTAAACAGGTTCAGGACATACAGCCGTAGCAGTAGGTTTACTTTTTATTTTAAGAGCGAATTTAGGATTTGAACGGGTTAAACGAATTCTAGTATCTACAGCTGGTAGAATAAGTCTTTCTTGAGAGAAGATGTCACCGTTTAAACGTCCGTAAAATTCATATGTGTTCCTTGTGGTTTTACCAGCTTTATCTATATGTGCAGCCTCGTCTTTGAAACTATAAAAACCGCAAGACTGGAGATGAGACTGTTTAGCATCGTCGGAATAATTTAATAAATGTTCTATATAACTTCTATAAGGATAATTTGCAGCTGATGCACCTAATGAAGTTTCATTGAGATACACTTCAATCTGATTAAAACAGGTATACAGGAAATTGGATTCTGTGTATACTATGTGATCGTCAGATGATGGAAGGTCTGTACCATCGGGTTTTGTCAGTTTCGTCTTCAGATATAAAAACACGTTGGATGGATCTAAATACTGATCCGAAGTACCTGGTATATTGAACTCTAGAGGGACATCGGTGTTGGTAATTGAATGTATGGGGTTGATGCTGATGAAATTGGTTTCAGTTACACTAATCTGGGTGGGGTTCATCGAGAAGAGATCCAGTTCACTCTTACAACAGTCTGGACTAGAAGGATGGAGGAAATGCATCTTGTATGTGGGGGTGCTGACCGTATAATGAACGGATCGAGGGATTTAGTTTTTCTTATATTCGGTCACAGTATGATGATGATGATGATTATGTAAAAGATGCCAGTTAGTAATTAAATAGCAAATACATCATTGCATTTTTTCTTTTGAGGTCTTTTAGTCTTAACCTTTTTCTTAACGCATATTTTCATACGTTTTTTACCTTGACCCGTCATTTTGCGTCTTATTTTTCGCTTTACATCATCCAGCATCTCATCTGAAACATCTGTAATTCGCCTTTTTAGGGACTCGCGAGGGTTAGCTCCTGATGCTATATCCTGTAACCGTATGCATCCCTGTCGTTATAGCTTTTTTACCTATAATTCACCCCTCCTCTTCTAAATAGAGGCATTGCACTTCTCCATAATTTAGAGAAAAATCCCCCCAGTCCATACCCTCTTTGTAATTTTGTTCCAACGAATACCCTATCGTTATACATTATTAACGGAGCTTTTATCAAACACTATCTTTACACTGTGAGAGTAAGTTAATGAATGAATAAATATAACTAATTACATCATTTATATATAATCTTACACCTATCCTTATTTCTAGAAGGTTTTCTAACAGCATATATGGAAGATTTTCTACTCTGTTAAAAAAATAGTCCATCATGTTATAGTTAAAGTGTCTGTTTCTTTCTAATATGAACTTTACACAATAGTGTTCCGTCTGTGAATGGATACGGTCTACCCTCGACATCCTTTATATGCATTCGCACAGACCCTAAATGTGAACAACTGAGAGAGGTAAGTAATGAACATTAGGAAAAGATATAACCTTTCCCTTTTTAGGGGGAAAATGAACCACCCTTTAATAAGGGGCTTTAGTATTCCTACATATGCATGGTCAACGTATATCTGATAAACGTAAAGCCATCCTGATCCTTTGTACACATCTCTGAAAGGAATGCATTAATATAACTGAGAGGATATGATCTGAGTCATTTAAGACTGTTGTTTCTGAGTATGGGTGTAGGTCATCTATCTCTCCACTATGTCTATTAGAACAGTAGAATGTTCGTACTACAGCTTTGTGTTTCAGTATACCACATTTCCGAAAACCAATCTGAAACGTTTAAGGATAAACATTTCAGAGGTCTCTCAAATTCAATCCAGTTATTGCATCTTTAAAGGATAATACCCTGTCTTGCTCCGGGGCGTGGTTATAATTAAATGTTATCATTAAATCTTTACATATTACTTACTTACAGCAAACTGGAGGGTGTTTGAAATAACTGTGCCAGTCATGGGGAATTACACGGTAACTATCCTCGGTTTAACACAAATTTCATAGAAATTATTCCAAACCTTAAATTGTCACACGTTTTTAAATCGGCTTGTCTTTTTTATTTTTAATACAGATTTACGATAATCTGCAACTCTACTATACCATTATCCAATGACGCTGCCTAGCGAGAGACTTTTCAATATTATCTTCTAAATCATTCGCCCACAGTCCTACCTCATTAGAGACTCTCGGTTAAGATTGGATAGGGATTCATTAACTCGGTCTTGTAAAATCTGGAGACTCTTTATTATCAGGATGGCTAGATCCAAAGATCCAAAGATGGCAACAGTTTAATAGAAATGATCTACACCTCCCATGCATACGATGACTAATGATTAATGTTTCGTGATTTCACTAGCTTTTATATATGAATTAAACTTGTTAGGGTAGCCCACCCATTTCACCAGATACTGTTTATTTTTACCCCTACCTTTTGAACCTAATATTTTTTCTATTTTATACATATTACTCTCAGGATCGGAATCGTATTTTCTGTATTTCTTGTTTATAAAATCCTCCTTTTATGGATTCTCCATCTAAATCTTTGAGATAATATAATTTCAACCCCTCATTAGGAAATTCTTTTATACTATCTATCTTAAAAACTTCTCTAGACCACCCCGCTTCATATCCTTTTCTAAACCTGTCATCAGCTCTAGACACTCTTACATATTCATTCACGTTTATACGGGATTTATCTTTAATTTTTACACCTCTTGGGTTTTGTTGGATCACCGATGGTGTCTTCAGCATTTCTAAAGGAGTTGTCTTTATAGTTCTATGAAAAGATCTATTGTAAGAATAAGCTCGAGTATGTCAATATACTTAAAAGTGTTCATCTTAGTAAAGTATCTATGCATTCGTTCTTTAATCGTACGTTGAACTCTTTCTACAATAGCAGCTTTATTTATAGAAAATATGTTAAAATATACTATATCGTATTCAGTAATAATTTCCTGAAACTCTCTACCTAGAAACTCACTACCCCTATCCGTGCAAATCAGTTTTGGATATCTATCATCATCCCTTATAATTTCTCTCACTGCAACCGCCACTGTATCTGATTTTTTATCTTTTAAAGCTTTTAACCATAAGTATCTAGAGTATACGTCAATAGTAAAAAGTATATATTGAAACCCTTCATTATAAGAACTGTATTTAATCATTTCCGTTAAATCTAATTGCCAAACATTATCGAGGTGATGGGCTATGGTTGTCCGGGTAGGGAATTTTCGACGGACAGGTTTATGTAAAGTAAAAGCATCTTCACCCTCTAAATATTCTTTCAACTCTTTTTTCTCAGTGTTTGGAAACTTTGCAGCGAATCTAGTAAACCCTCCGAAACTATTTGGTTCTCTCAAGTTGAAGTAATACTTATCAACCTTCGCCTTCGCTTCCATGTTGAATACTGACACAAAGTTAAAACATATATAGATTATATTATATATACTATATATATATATATATATATATATATATATTATATATTATATATATATATATTATATAATATTATAATATATATTATATATGATATATATATTATTACTAAAAGGGCGGAAATAAAGTAAAAACAAGGTATATTTTTATTTACATCATCGACATTTTCAACTAAAATAAACAGCATATATAATATATATATATTAATATATATATTATATATTATATATATACTATATACATAATATATATACTAATATATATATATATATATATATATATATATATATATATATATATAAATATAATATATATATATATATATATATATATTATATATATATGATAATCAAATTACGAATTAATCCATTGAGGTTTACTGTATGGGATTTTTCTTATTCTTCCTCTGGTAACACGCTTAAATTTATCTGAAGCGTAAGAGGTACCTGACGGAACTTGAATCAGGTCTTGGCATCTTTGGGATATTATCCAAGTCTGCCAATCTTGCATTATAAGATTAAAGTCGGGCGGAAGTTCAACCTAGTCGTGAAGTTACTTGTTTGATGGGAGGCCATCCCTGTAAACAGCACCTTTCATTCCAATCACGTGAAAGACTCTGCCTATTCAAGTCAACAATATTTGATCCTTTGACAATTTCATTATCGATAATGATTTTGAAAACAAACTTAATTCTGCAATTCTTTTAAATTATTTATATAAAGCCTGAGTCCAGCTTTCGCGCACCCTCTATTTGGTAACGCTCTCCTCCAGCGATATTTTTTAAAAGATCTCGGTTTTTCACAGCAAGGTATTTACTCTCCGCAGCGTGTGTTGAGATCATTCGAGATTGACTTACTTAATGAGGCATATACATGTAAGCTTTTTTAAGATCTATTAAATTTCTGTATGCGCTTCTTGATATAAGCACGTTTTTCCATGAATGTTAAGTCTGAATTAATAAACTTCCTTAGAGCACTTCTTTCTCTAATTATAATCTGCTTCAAACTTTGGATCATCGTAAACTTTGGCGCTATAGGTTTGCCAGATATGCGTCCTGAATCATCTCTGATATGAGAACTCTGGTGTTGCTAATTGTGATGAATTGCTGGTTAGAAGCGAACCCTGTAGGGTTTTCTGTATAGGCTGTTACTGTCTGAGGCTGACTGTTAGAGATAAACTGATTGTTGTATTGTTGATCCAGAATGTTAGTATTATTATACGTCATTTTCTCATACTCATCGTATATGGTAATACAGCCACCTTCTCTTCATTATTCTGATATCCACTTAGTTATTAAAGGAGCTATGACGGAAAAAAGTAACGGTAGGAACACTCCACCTCCTTTCTGCAGTAACTTCTTTTTACTTTTCAGATTTTTTATATTTAGAGAGAGTTTTTTAATAATGCTTCTATGACGGCGAAGCTTCACCTTCTGAGGTTTGTTTAAAGGAACATTTCCTTTTATAAGATTTAAGCAGACTTCGCATACACACTGGATGAATTTTTCATCATTACAGATTAGTTTACGTTTTTCAGCTGTTTTCAGTTTTTTAAATTTTTTTATAAGAGGTAAATATTTAACAACTAGAGTACTCATTATTCAGGTATGAATACAGTTTCAATTTCGAATGGCGCAAAATGTTAGTACGGAGCAAAACTCTATACGTGTTTTTAGGATGAAGTTCACACATTAAATAACCGTATGGAATAGATGTAACTTCTTTATATACCTTTAAGAAGTCTTTACGCTGTGATGGAAACATTTGCGATGCTAATACATTGATCTGATTCATATCTCTTCTCTGCCCGAAGAGTAGTAGATATTGGGTGTTTAAAGATATATCTCTCATATACTTATTCTGATAAAAAATGTTCTGGGTGATGAAAAATACAGAGATGTTTAAATGATGGGAAAATACAGTAAACGTTTCAGCTATTTCTTCATTCTAACTTATGCATTAAATCATCTAATACAATGATTTTATGTCCATTCACATTATCCAACGATTTGATGTCATAGATTCCTTCATGAAACTGAATTACATCTTTATATTCTGCAAATTTTTCCTGATAGACACTGTAACACCATATTATTTTTACTGTTCTTGTTCAAAAATTTCCATCTCTCTTAACATGTTTAATAACAGAAAGGTTTTCCCGCATCCTGTAGGACCTGATACAAGACAAGTAGCAGGACTACGGAACATAAATTTACACACGTCCATACTCTTCCAATTCTCTACCTTTAATGTAAAACGTTCTAATTGATATATATATATATATATTTATAATATTATAATATATAGTTATTATATATTTATAGTATATAGTATATGAGAGGGATAGTAGAGGTATATAATATATTATATATATTCAAAGTTTAATGAAGTTATTTTTTCCACCAGAAAATGTATTTTCGGAGGTAGGAACTTGAAACAGAGAAACCCATAGTAAGGAATAAAGCCAAGTAAAGACCAGAAGCGCATAGCAGTGAGGGGCACGCGCGCGCCACGGGCCCTCTGGGGCTAATTTCGCGCTAACTGCCTTATTGAGTTATAGCTTTATAAGGTTGAAAAAAACATGTTTTTATTACAAAAATTTAAAACAGTGAACAAGGGTTTTGTATAAATAAATAAATAAAATTAAAAAAGTATAAAATAAAAAATAAACTGTTTCATAGTACAGAAAACGAATTATTTGAAAAAGAAAATACAAAGTAATGTAAACATTTTTTATTAAAAAAAAAAGTGTATATTAACGTTCAACTACGAAATATATTTAGCGTTCGCGCAGTAATATTGCGCCTGCCGGGCGCTCGCGTCGTTTCCGGCCGGGGCGCGCCTGCGGGCGCTGGGGCAACCTCGCGTTCGGTCTTGCCAACCCTGCGATCGTTTAAAGAGTTGAAACCGTGATTCAGCATAATGCATCTTCCTCACCGCTTTTTCTTCTTTTTTCAGTAGAAACCCCTGAAGAGGGGTTCTCAGACTCATTTGAGAGTTTTGGGAACCTCAAAAATGAGATTTATGTTATTAAAAACATATATAAGTACACTAATATCAGAATGTTAAAGTACAGTTTTTACTAATTCGGCACCGCACCGGCTCCACACCGGTGTCGGTACCTACACATACAATCACTCATTTGATCCGCCATGCGAGACCTTCTTCTTTTTCCTTCTTCTTCTTTTCCTACATTCATCTTCTTTCGTCTTCTTCTAAGCTTTTCTTCTTTTTTCAGGGGGGACCCTCCTTCGAGAGGGGGAGGGTCTCAAACTCATTTTGGGGTTCTGAAAACCCCAAAAATGAATTCTACACCGTTGAAAACATAGATGTAGACACCTCATTTGTTCTAATATGTAGCTGGAGCCAGAATTCCATTCTGCACCGCAAACACCAGCTCCGGCTCGGCTCCGGCCCGCAATATGGTTCGCCAAATAATTTAACATAGCCATTCTATTTCATTTATTCTCTTCTATACACTCACCAAATTTCAGCTTTCTAAGTCCATTTTTTAAAATTTAAGGGGGGCGGGGACCCCACCCCCCTTTGACGTAGCGACTTGAAACATTGGATACAACAATGTTGCAACATATAAAGAAGATATGCCAAGTTTGAAGAAGATTCGATGACTCTAACACCTCTTTTGCTAAGATGTGTCATTTTGTCTCATTTCTTGCCCCATAAATGACCCCCGCCTGGGGCCATGGGGCTCTGCGTTCGGAAAGTAACTACGGGAATCTTATTTTTGAGACATTCTAGCCCCTGTTTGACACCCGCATGAAAGGTTTTTGACGAAGGTACGCCATCTACGAAATACGCATGTTGGTGCGTTCTAAAACCGCAACGGCTGAAACGCCACGCTCGGCAATAGTCGGCAATCGACTCGGCATACCTCAAAACATACTTAGTCCCACCACCAAGATCGACTTCATAGCTCCAGAAATAAAAATGTTAGCACTGTGTTAGAAAAGGCAGAAAAGGGGGGTGGGGGTACTAAATCATAGAAGGAACACCCTAAGCACTTCTAATTATACCAAATTCGACTCCCTACTTCATAACCTAGAGTAGACACTATACGCTGTATTCTATGATGTAGGACATGTCATGCTAGAAAAGGCTAGAAAGGGGGGTGGGGGATAATAACTCATAGAAGGAAGCATCCTAGCACCTTCTAATATACACCAATCGACTCCCCGTACCCAATAACCTAGGGGTAGACACTAAGATCGGTGTATTCTACAATATAGATCGGCACGTGCTAGAAGCTAGAATATAGAATATAGAATATAGAATATGTAGAATATGTAGAATATAGAATATAGAAACATGCGACCTTTTCTCGACCGGCGGCACCTTTTGAAGTGACGCCGTTCTTCGCCTTCTTATCAGTTTTGCGGTTTGCGGTTAGATAAGAAGGTCCACTTTTATGACCTTTGCGGTTTGCGGTTAGATAACTTAGTGGCCTATTCTGTACATTACTACTATAGATGTTCTAGGGGCGAAATGAAATTGATTTTTTTTTTACCTTATGTTTAGGGTAAATTAGGTTAGGTAGGTTTAGGTTAGGTTAATTGTTTGTTAGGATCACCCCTAGGAAAAAAAAGTTCATTTCGCCTAAAACATCTATTTATGTACCGGTATCATAGAGGCTACCTGTGAAATTTTTTTTTTGATCCGACCTCCTTCCGTGTGGGCGTTAAGTAATATATATATATATATTATATATATATATACTTATATAATATATATATATATATATACTATATATAATATATATATATATATTATATATATATTATAATATTATATATTATATATATATATATTTATGAATCTGGTAAACGTCGTTTACCAGAATGCACTGGAAGGGGCGGGGCACCTAGGTCATGGATTTTCTTTTGGATAACATTCAGTACGGAAAATACAAGTGGAAAATTTACTGGAGGCATACGAATGCCTAACAATGCCAACATTTTAGGGTTAAAGATTCAAACTTGTAACGGTTTGGGGAGTGCTTGTGGAAGCCGCCCTAAGGGGCCCCAGCCGAAGACGGGATTGTGATTTTAGACGCCGGACGAGGCAGTTGTGTTGTCAGATAGAATAGGGCCAACTAAGCCGGCAGATTGCCGTGTCATTATTATATCAAATTAACTTTATCTATTCAATAATTAAGTACTTTATTCCCATTGCAATTACATTATAATGATTATCATCTGTCATACCATTATTTCACTTGCAAATTATTTAATAAAACTTTGAAAGCAGAAAAATCCCTTTCACTGAATCAACCCCATTTATTTAATTACTTATCTAATCTGCCTGGTTGCAACATACCAGTGCAATTCTGGCGACAGCCCATCGTGACCTTACATCATTATTATTAATTATTATAATTAAAAATCCCCTTCTGAACAGTGAACGACGGTGTGAAAAAAGTAATTGAATAAACTGTGAAATTTTGTGAAAGTGTTATCAAAAATTAACTGTGTAATCGTGCTATTAAATAATAACTGTGGAGAGTGATATATGATAATAAATAAGTATTAAGAATACTGCGTGAAGAAAGATTAACAATAAATAATAATTGTGAAAAAGAAAAAAAAAAGTCGCAGTTTTAAATCAAAAGGAAATTTGAAAAGCCCTCTCAAATAACGAACTTTTTGCTCCATAGCAACAAACTCAGTGAGAGACCTTTAGCCTAAACGCTTTTGAAAAAAAAAAAAAAAAAAAAAAAAAAAAAAAAAAAAAAACAAGTCCTTCTTTGTTCGGAAAATCAGAGATGGGTGCGAATAAGAAAACTGCCCCGCGTCTTAAGGTGGGGAGAGGAAAACCCACTTCCCCCAAAGGCCAGTTAACGAGGAAATCTCCCTCACCCCAAAAATCACCGACTCCTTCTTTGGTCGAAGAGTCCTCTACGAGTTCAGAGAGTGAGCGTGAATGTACACCTCAACGGAACAGAAATAAGTCGCCCGTACATATGAGAAGACGATCATTGGGAAAGGCGCGTAGAAATAAGAGCTCTCTTTCATCCCACCAACTTCCCGCATTCGATGGCTACGATATCGTTAGCTGGTTGTCCGCCACCAACGCGGTATTCAAACTCAATGGAATAAATGATGGCTCAGAGAAAGTCCGACTTTTAGCTTCAATACTCCCCAACAGTCTTGTTTCTACATTACAATTTCCCTTACGAGACAATGCGTATGAAGAATTAATGAATAGAATAGAAGAGACTTACTTACCTGCACTGAAACAGAGGGTGAGAGATGTCTTCAAAAAGGGAATGGAGAAGACAGAATTGCCAAGTCATTATCTTAACAGGGTGAAAGAAGTGTTGGGAAGAAAGAACTTTGATTTACTCGTCGAGAATAATCCGAAATTTGCCCAAGAGCTCTTCCTTAATGAGATGCCTACCCAGGTTCAGATGAGCCTATATTCATTAGCGCAAGATAACGACATCAATAAACTGGTATTGGTAGCCGACGATCTTTTCAAGAATTTTGTACATAAAAATTTCCAACCGATGCCCCAATACGGGAGAGATCCCCCATACTGGGGGAACGTGAATCAGCTTTCAGAAGAAACCAATTCGAACCAATATAACCGCTCACGAAGATACTCACATGAACGCGACTCAAGAAAGGAAGAGGCGGAGACTCAACAGAAGATTCTGACTCAATTACAAAACATATTGGACACAGCCAAGAGCGTGGCCGAGTCGCTCAGCCAGCTGGCGCAGAGACAGCCACCTTCTACTGGCTGGCAGCCATCTTCAGACAGCTGGCATCCAAATGCAAGGAGGGGTAGAAGCCAGCCTCGGCGAAGGTATGAGAACTATGCCTCACAGAATAACGATGCTTCTAGTAAAGTCTGTTTCTATCATAAAAAGCATTGGCTTCAAGCGTACAAATGTGAAACGGAAGAATGTCCTCTTTATACTCTAGTATACCCTCACGAGGGGGGGGGGGCTGCTGCCAACCCCCATCATACAACCACCACTCAGGGAAACTGAAATGGAGGTCATCCTGTCAACCAGATGGCCGCGACAAGAATATACTTAGAGGTAAAACAGTATCATTTAATAATTATGTTCAAGTTTACAAATTTAAAGATGAAAAACGCTATGGCAATATTAAAACAATTAATAATATAATAATAATAATAATAATAATAATAATAATAATAATAATAATAATAATAATAATAATAATAATAATAATAATAATAATAATAATAATAATAATAATAATAATAATAAAATTGATGAGAACTTTAATAATGTTAATAATAAAAATGAAATGTTATATAATAATGAAATTCCATGTAATATAAATAATCAAAAATGTTTCTTTTGCTAATGGGGCGGTTTTTCTGAGTCCAGTAAAACCGGAAAGCGATTGCCTTCTAAGCGAAATTGAAATTGAAAATGAAATAAAAAAGGACAAAATTGCCAAAGCCCATATATTAAATAATAAAAATATGAGAGACAATAGTCATCAGTTATTATGTAATTATAAGTCTAATATGCATGTCGGTTATACTTTCTTTAATAATTATTTGAGTACTGGATATGAGAATGATCGGAAGGTATTATCATCGAGCTCAGAATGCGAAGCTTTGGGAGAGACGGGTGGTATATGTTTAAATTCTAATTTGTGCAGAGAACCAATTATCTCAGCCGTCCAAGAAAAAACAAATAACACTCCTCTCTCTAAAAGTGATGTAGCTGGCTCTAAGCTATATAAAGTATTGAATAGAATTGATAATAAATTTTACATATTAGATAGCGGGTCCGAGATCGACCTGATCAGTGCTAGCCCCATTCATAGGTCGAAGCGGCCACTAGGGCATATTTTAGCAGCCAATGGCACCAAAATCAATGTTTATGACTATATTAATGTAAATTTAGACATAGGATTGAATAAAATATATACTCACAAATTTTATATTGCTGATGTAAAGTTGAACATAATAGGTATTACTTTTTTGAAATATTTTGGGTTTGGGATAGATTTTAAGAACGATGTACTAATTGATCCTGATACCAATCATACCGTATTATTAAGGCCCGATCATTCTATATCCTCTTTAAAAATAACTGCTCTCTCTCATGATCTTTCGCCTGCCTCTCCTAAAACTCAACCATCTTTGCCTTTTAGTCCACTCTTTCCTCTTAATGATATTTTATATAAACATAAAACCTTATTCTTAAATCCCTATTTAGAAGAGAATATTCATTTAAAGATAAAACAACGAAAAAAATGGGATGAAATATTTTCTAAGTATGGGGGACAAGAAATAGGGGATACAAGAGAAGGAGGTGAACTGGAGACAGAATTGGGGGGAGGGAAAAAAGTGGGAGATATACCCGAAAGGATATTGAGGGAGTTGGCGTGTGCTTACCCATACAAGCCGACCATAAAAGGCTCACCTATAAGGTTACCTGGCCGAAGGGTCCCGCATAAACTGTATGAAGCAACAAAAAAGGAATTAAACCAATTAGTAGCGGCCGGGGTTTTAAAGCGTGCAAGTACCACCTGGTCAGCGCCGTTTAGTGTTTTGGATAAAGGAGGGGGAGAGTTAGACTAGTGACAGATTTTAGAGAGCTTAATAAAAGGACGGAGGTAGATATCTTCGGTCTTCCAAATATATACGATGCTATTTTCGCACTCAAAGGTGCTCGGTATTTCAGCAAGGTAGACTTGACAAACGGCTTCTATAACCTGCCATTGCATCCTGATTGCCAGAAGTACTTTGCAATCACGAGTAATCTGGGAACGTTCTTATACACCTCTCTGCCAATGGGCTTTATAAACTCACCTGCAGCATTTCAAAGAATGGTAAATATATTACTATCTGACTTAAAAAATTGTCACGTATATATTGACGACATTTTACTATTCACAGAGACAGCGGAAGAACATGAAAGACTCGTGGAAACTGTGTTAAAAAGATTAAATTATTTATATATCAGTGTTAATGAAAAAAAGAGTAGATTTGGAGTATCGGAATTAGAATATTTAGGCTTCATAATAAGCGCTGAAGGTGTTAGAGCGAATCCAGAGAAAGTTGCAGAGATAGTAACATAAAAAACCGCATACTATTAGGGAGATGAGGGGGTTAATTGGAAAACTTTCGTTTTATAGAATAATGCTCCCTTGCTTAGCAGATTTAATGAGTCCATTAACTGACTATTTAAAGGGTAAAGCGTACTCCAGAAAGAAAATATTTTGGAATGAAAAGTCGGAGAAGGCATTTAGCGCTGTTCAAAACGCTATAAAAAATTCATGCCTATTAGCCTACCCCGGCACTTCAACCCCCATAAAAATTTTCATCCATGCCTCCACAGCGGCTTTGGCGGGAGTGATTCTTGGGGATGATCAAGAGAGCCGCCCTTATGCTTTCTATTCATCCACCCAATCCTCTATTGAAAAAAGATATGATGATATAAGTAAACAATTATTAATACTTACCAAAATGTTTAACAAATTCGGGTACCTACTGAGTGGGAGGAAAATAACGATATATACTCATTTGAAAGAATTAATCACCCTATATAACAAAACAAATGATGTATTAAATCAAAACGCAAAACAGGTCCGTCAACTTAATTTACTAAGCTCATATAATGTTATGTTCAAATTAATTACTATAAAGACCAACCCCCTGAGTGAATATATAATCAAGAATAACCCCAATTTTCAAATAGCATACGAACAAACAAATAAAATAGAGAGTGAAAAAACACTCGAAAATAGTTCATTCATAGGCCTTTTAAATTCTACAACCGATACTATAGTAGGCAATAAAATTAGTGGCCCAAAAGTTGTAGAAGGTAGTAAACAAACCGCTTTGACTTTTAAAAAACCGCAGACAGGACTCGAAGCGCGTGTCGCCCTAGAAAGGAATTTACTATCCAGGTACGAAAGGAAAAAAGTCGAAAGAGAAAAGGAAAATGATGATAAAAGAGAGAATAGAGAAATATTAGAAGAATTAACCGTGAATTTGATATCAGAATGCAATAAACGAAATAAGTTAGTTATAGATAGATTCTTAAAGAGTATTGACTACAAAAACATAAGCGAAAAGCAAAAAGAAGATACTTTCATAAAGTCATTAATCACAAACAAAGAAAAAAGTGGGTTGAAAATGGTGGTACAAAATTTTTGGTTTAATAAAGAAAGTCTAAAGCTTTATGTGGACGTATCACTGGGGTATTCTCGTGTCATCTTGCCCGAGACCTGCATACCGGAAGTGGTAAGGACATTGCACTTGCAAGGTCACCTCGGTGTTAAGAGAACTGAAATCGCAGTGAAGTCTGAGTTTGTGTTTGAGAAGATGCACACTCGGATTATGGAGATAGTTAGGGCTTGTAATGAATGTCAAATAAGCAAAAGCGCACGCACTATTAGTCCTAATTATGGCCAATTCAGAGAAGTTACGTATAAGTTTGAAATGTTGCATATTGACATATTAAAAATGAGCAGCTGCAGGGGTTATAAATATTTGTTTACTGCAATCGATAGGTACAGTAGTTATCTTTTTGCCATCCCTTTAAAGGAGATGAATGCTGAGAGCGTAATTAAAGTCTTATTGTACGAGATCCTGCCATTTACTGGAGTGCCAGACAAAATCCTCAGTGACAATGGCGGGTGCTTTAAAGCTCATCTGTTTGAAGAGGTCTGTAAGATGATTGGTGCAGAACATATTTGCACAACAGTGGGAAATCCCAGCTGCAACGGAAATCTGGAGAATAGGCATAGAGTTTTATTAGCCAGCCTTCGTTGCATGTTAAGCGAAAACGAGTTCAAACATCACGATTGGGTATCAGTCCTGCCGTTTGCGCTTTTTGCAATAAGAACGGCCCCCCTAACAGAAAATGGTATTACAGCTTCTCAGTTGCTTTTTGGCCAAAACGTGAATATACCGGGGAGATTAGTAGAGTCAGAGAGACCTGGAGAAGCTATGTGTTATGATAAATATTTAAACAAGTTAGCAGGGTTGTTTGCTCAGCCGTTG